>JAWRVZ010000191.1:0-130000 GCA_037043235.1 Rhodeus uyekii | reverse complement strand
CAAAGGATAAGAACTGGACGGCTGGTCCGACTGGGTTCCGTATCCATGAACAGAGCCCTGAACCTGAGGGACGTGACCACACAGAGCACGGCTCAAAGACTCATGCTCCGCATGCCTGGACATGCCCTTTCAGGTTGCACATTTCACATCTGCATTCCAGGAAAAGAACTGTGCTCTTTTACATAGAGCTGAACGACCCTGAGGAAACCTTGAGGTCAGGAAAGACATAGCTATTCTTCATCTATTTACGGAAAGATAAAAGGAGTAAGACATCAATCACTGTGATGTTACCCATTGTTATTTTAGTATTGTAGAATTAGTTGTTTTCTTAATAGTGATGGAAATAACAAAGACACACTCTACCTTCTTTAAAGCATTTAACATCGATAAAATCTTTCCAAAGTTCTTCTCACTAAGATAAAAAATGGTTCTTTTAACCCTCTTGTGCTTTTCGGTCATTTCTTTTGTTCGTATTTTAGACGTTTTACTTCAAAATCAACCTCACATTTGGAACATTTATTTGGAAAATTTATACTTTTTTCAATAAATGTAAAACCTACCTAAGTTCACTTTTTAAACCAAGTGTCTTCAAACTTCATTCTGTTTATTTAAAGAGATTCATGAAAGTTTATGTTGGTCCATGCTCAAAAAGTGAATAAATGTTTTATAACTATTGCCTAAATATAATTTGGTAACCAAAAAAAATTTCTTTTAAAAAATGAACCAATCTAAAATATCCTAAAATGTAATTGTTAATTATTTAATTATCAAATTATTTATTACCTATTTTATTGACATAAAAGAACAGGGTTAAGTACTGTTAACTATAACTATAACTAACATTATACATACCGTACATGTCGACTAACTCTCATTAGAGTATTAGTAGACTGTATGTTTAATATCCGATAACTCTTTTTTGATATACTCAACTCACATTCTACTGACTATAAGTAACTATAAGACTATAAGTCTTAGATTGCAATCTGTGCTGTATTTACCCTCATATTGGTGCAAATAAAAGTGAAGGGGCTCTGTGACTGAACTCTCAATGCAAGGATTGACATTTTATTGTGTGAAATATACTGTTTTTTGATAAAACGACTGTTCCAAATAAGAAATGTCATACTGGTTTGTAACAACATGAGGGTGAATCATGATTAAAATGAATACAGTAATCTCTCGTCACTTCGTGGTTTAAGTTTCGCGGCCTCAGCACATCACGGATTTAAAAAAAATATTCGTCAAAAAAAAGAAAAGAAACTGTTTCCCAGGATGCCAGACAAAGAGAGAAACTCTCTCAGAGGCTTTGTACACACCCACGGCACTCAGACAAGACACGTGATTGGTTCCCGGCGCGAGATCGACCAATGAGAGCATGAGTGGAGTGGAGTCGCTTCGTCTCTTTCAGAAGCAAATGTTGACGATCCAGCGTCGATGTCTGACGTAGAGGCGCTTCCCGAACTGATTTAGAGGCCTCATTATACCAGTGCAGTAACACCATCATCATCATCATCATCATCATCATCATCACATTCATCGAGCCGCACAGCTCTGTCATCGTCGTCATTACTGGAGTCTCAAGAAACTACTGTCATTGATGAGTGTAGAGCACCATAATACGTATCGTATGAGAGAGAATAAATGTATAATATTAAGGTTTTATAATTAAATAGATTCAATAAAAATATAGTTAAAGTATAAATATACATATTTCAAACATTCTGGTACCTACACACACATATATGGAAATTCCTATGTGGACAATCCTACTTTGCGGATTTTCACCTATCACGAGGGTTCCGGTCCACATTAACCGCGATAAACGAGGGATCACTGTACACATTTTTTGGTAAACTATTCCTTTAGAGTGTTTGGGCATTTAATTAATAACTATGCCAACTTTTGTGAATTCCACAGAAAAGGCTACAGGTGTTATAAAAGGAGTCTTTTTCTCTTTTTCCATTTACAAAAGTCTTGACTAACAGAAACGTGCTGCTGTTGTAAGGGACTGCACACCATAAATCTAGGATAGGTTTGCATCCACACTGTAAATCTCTAGAAGACTGTTTTTGTTTTGTTTTTCTGTGACTCGTATGGTTATTCTCTGGTGTATCTACTTTGGTTGCTATAGTAATAACGTAGGCGTCAATACACTGACCCAGTTCTTGTCACTTTCTTCTATCTAATACAACTGTGAGTGCAGAAAGCTAGCAGCATGGAGAGAGGTGACAGAAAACAAGACTGTTTATCAACTCTGTGGCATAAAGTTGCTGTGCTGAAAAATCATGCAACAGTCTGAACGAGGGGACTGAAGCATACCTCAAAAGATCTCACATGAATCTGATTTCAAATGCAAAATTTGATTTGGTAAAAATTCACGAGTCAAATTTTTTTTCATATTCAAACCAACCAGGTGTTTACACAAGTCTTTTGGCAAAAAGATTCCCCATTGAAGGTTACAGTAACATATAGACAATATGCATCAAGCAACATATGATCAAGTTGATGTGTCTAATGTTTGTGTACATTAGCATTAGCATTAGCATCTGGCTCTAAAAAGCCGTTTTCTCCATTATCAGCCATGTTTGTTAAATCACAATTATTTAAATACAGTTTAAATGTTTGTACAGAAAGTGCACAATCCTCCTTCAGTCTTTCTTATTTATTTACTTATTTTTCGGACGTTTCCTGCCATGCTCCCCAATGCGTGAAACAGTTAGTGAAGGGTTTGTGTTCTCCTGGTGCCATCAGCATTGTCATGTTATCATTTTCTTGTGGCTCCCTTTGAGTAAAGACTGCATTATTCAACCTGCGTACTTCCAGAGGGTTTAGTACCTGCTGAGAATTCAATGGGAATGTAAATGTATACAAGTCTCTTCAGGGAACCCGATCTGATTAGATGAGCCATAGGTAAAATTACTATAAACACACAACTTTGACCTCACATCCATGCTGATGCCACTAATGCATAATTAATAAATGTTTATCGCACATCGGTGTCATTTATCACATCCGCTGTTTTATTAAAGCAAAGATTCACTCGAGGACAATGTTTTTACCATGGGTAAGAGGTGTTTGTAGACTCGCTCATGACTTATTTCATAACATTCTGCAGGCATCAGAATGAAGAATCAGATCGCTGTGGCCAACGAGTGCTAGAAAATGTTTTTGGAACCAAAATTGCACAAGCTGGCAAGAACATAAATTCTGTATCATTGGCAGGATTGGGCATAAATGACTCAGACTTAATGCGCCTCAGCTTCCTGTTAAAGGAAAAGACTCCAGGGAGATCCTTCAGTGAGAATTTACATTTTAAAATGATTTTACACCGTGTCTACACAAAACACCACTCATCCCGGGGCTTGTTTACCAGAGGCAGAGGCCAGAGCCAAAACTTATTTATCTATGCTTGAGCGTGCGAATAACAAATAAAGTAAAAAAAAAAAAAAAAAACTAAAAAAATTAAATATTCAATACACTGTAAAAATGAGTTTAATTTAGCCTTCATTTTTTAAATAAAATATAATTGAGTTTAATTTTTTTTTTTAATATCCTTAAATTATTTTGATGAGTTAAAGCAATGTGAAACCATATGTTGTCATAACTTGAATTATCACGTCTGCATGCTGTTTGCTGATTGGCTAAAAATGTTTGCTCATCAACGACACTTGAGATTTTTTTTATTAACCAAGAAGCTTATAAATTCAGATGTCTGAAAACTGCCGAACTGGCCTCAATACAACCAAAATGTTGTCCAAAACCCATTGTTAACCCATAAAGGCCCCTCAATCAAATTCAAAACGGCCCAATTTGGCAACACTGGCAGAGACAGAAAAGGAAGTTACACCACAGTTAAAGTGGAAGCACTCATATCGATCAGGTACATGTAAATGAACAATTTTGTTTGAATTCTACTTTATACAAACATTTAGCAGCATAATTTCCGGTTACACAAGCGCCAAAAGCAAGAAATGTCAGGCTTTGGAAAGGAAATGAAGTTGCTTCAGTGTGAAGTAAAGTTTATCTACAATGATTTTTTTTTAATTAATCAGTATTCAGTATCTGTTAACACCAAACAACTGTAGTCCCTCTATATCCCATTTAAATTTTTTGGAATGAATTTTTTACAATAATTCTACTGATTTATCTCTCTCTCTCCTCTCTCTCTCTCTCTCTCTCTCTCTCTCTCTCTCTCTCTCTCTCATCCTGATGTAGACGGTAAACTCTGGCCTTCAGCCATGGCACACATAAAAGTATGTTTCTAACAAGTAAAGCCTTAGCAATGCAGAATAAATCTTAAGTACAAGGTTCATGATTTTTAAGTAAATTTTTCCCTACTTCACCAAAAGCAATAATCTGAAGCACTTTAAATAGGAGTGAATGGATACAATCTGATAACAATGAAGTCAGCATGAAATGGAAGTTGTGAATAACAGTATTACTGTATTGTGATGTGAAACCACTGTCAATCAGGAAAAAATGCAGGGCAGGAGCTGATTATTTCTATTTTTTGTTTTTCCTGATACAAAAAAAAGTGAGTGTTAAGCAGAATGGAGGTACAACTGAACCGACTGCGTTAACTGCAGCCCAACCTCGCATGTAATAGATGTCAGGTGAGTCAGGAAGAGCAAGTCATGACATACTGATTATTACTGTACAAAAATATGGATGAATCATTCACATTAGACCACATGCAACAAGAAAATAAATAGGGTCAGTTTTGATTTCATAGCAATTTAAAAATAGTTATAATAGCATAGCCACAAGAAAATATCAGCAGGATTTTAGTGTGAGTTTAGTGAGCTTTAAACAGAAGAATTCATGAAAGAGGTTTTTGTAAAAAAGAAAAAGAAAAAGAAGCATCTGATTAAAGAAAATAGGATGAAGGGATGAATCTAAATTGCAATCACTGCAAACATGTGAGAGAAATCTCAAAGCCAATCAATAACCAGTGCAGAGAAGCAAGTTCCCGCCTTGAATAATTTTTTTATTTTTTTCTATTTCTATGACTTGTACTTACTCAGGAATGTTAATTTAAGGGTATTCCAGCCCAGGCACGTATGCTTTGGTCTGTCCCGGTCAGGCACATATAATGAGAAAAGACAAAAGCTATTTAAGTCATTCAACCAAGCCAGCCAAATACACATACAATGTCTACACACTTCTGTTAAAACTAATAATACACACCTGTCTTCACCTGAAGAGACTCGGATTAACTCTGAACATATCAACTGTTCTTGTAAAAAAAAAAAAAAAAAAAAAAAAGAGTCGTGAAGCATTAACGGGATCTCATCGTTGAAACCTTTGAGTCTTTTTTTGTATCCACTGTAAAAAGTCAGTCTATTGGCATTAGAGCAAAGCTGGTCCTGGCAAACATAGCTCACATACACGCGATTAACATGGATCTCGGCAGAAGCGGCAGCAAACGTCTTAGTGGGTATAGATTTGCATTATTGGGTTTAGTTTTGTGTTCATGCAGCTTTGTTGCTGAGATCTTTTGTGTGTGTGTGTCTGCGCAGCCACGACATCATGTCTCTGTGTATGTCCTTACCAGCAAATCTTCAGACTTGCTTCGCATTAGCAGTGTAAGCTGATCTAGTCCACCGTGACCAAACCTACCAACTTTATCCGTTTTAATTACATGGATTGCCATGACTAAACAGAATTTTTACCCAAAAAATATACAAAATATATTGGTTGGTAAGAAATTGTTATGCCTGGTAAACATTCTCATTTCACCAATTTTTGGCAGCAGTAGCAAAAAGCTCAAATGTGAAACTGCCTGTGTTATGAACTGTGACGCTGCAAATAGAAAAGGCTTGATGCAATTTACATTCAATTGTTTAATTTGATCCATTATGGTTGTGAGTTGATGAGAAAGACCCGTCTGACCTTTTGAGAAAGGAAACGTAAAGCCATAAATTATTACTGACGAGGTTACAGTGATTAGCAGTAATTGTTGCAGTTTGTCATGAACAGTCACATGCAGCAGACAGAGAAACAGATTTATAGCTGGCAAAACCCGTGAAGCAAAAATCACAGATGCAATGACAAGTATTAATCTATTTATCATCTAAAACCACCTAGCAAAGCCCAGTCCTGCTGGAAGCATTCATTGAAGCTAAAATCTTATCCACAATTCCCGAAATAAGCTTGATATCTAGCAGGATCTGTGGCAGGTGACACAACCCTGATAAAGAAGTGCATTCAAAAAACAATCCATCTGTGTCATATCCACAACGTTCATGTGATCAGGTCACTTTTCATCACAATTAAATGTCAACACATTATGTTTGTCTATTTATAGTTCCCTTTGTCCTTTGTGAATTCTTGTCTTTGGTATGTGTGTGTGTGTGTGTGTGTGTGTGTGTGTGTGTGTGTGTGTGTGTGTGTGTGTGTGTGTGTGTGTGTGTGTGTGTGTGTGTGTACACACATACATATATATATATATATATATATATATATATATATACACACACATATACACACACACAGACACACACACAGTTTTGGGGAAAGTTACTTTGAAAAGTACAATATTGCGTTACTCAGTTAATTTTCAAGAAAAGTACCGTATTTTCCCGCATACAAACCACAGACACAGATAATCTGCACCCTCATATAGCCCGCGGGTTTTGGTGTTTTGTGTAAAATACTGTTGGTATATCCCGCACCTTTATATAACCCGCACCCATAGATTGATGAAAGTTTTTGTGTAAGTTCACATTTAGAATTTTGAATGCTGCTCGCATGACGTCAATTATCCATAACTGTTCAATGCGCGGAATTCAAACAATAAGAAAACAAACACAAGTCAGAATCAGAAGAAAAAGTCTTCTTGCATGATTGACAGGTCAAACAGCCTTTCAGCGCCAGAGACAACAACAAGAAAAACAGATAGAAAATACCGCAAATAAAACCCTTACGTCCTTAGGAACGTAATAAATATGTTGAAAAATACGGTATAAGTGTTACGATGACAAGCTCCGTGCTTCCCCCCTCTGGCCACCGGAAGGAGCTATCGCACGTATACTGACACACACACTACATTTCCCACAAGCCCGTACATTGGCCTGCTTATCGCACCAGCTGTTTACTATCATCAGGACTATAAAAGACTCCAACATCCATACCCACACTGCGAAGTCTTGTTTTGCTGCTGTGAACATTACTAAGCGTTTATATGTCTGTTTGC
Organism: Rhodeus uyekii; assembly: GCA_037043235.1. Classification (NCBI taxonomy): domain Eukaryota; kingdom Metazoa; phylum Chordata; class Actinopteri; order Cypriniformes; family Acheilognathidae; genus Rhodeus; species Rhodeus uyekii. Next base: position 122,802 of record JAWRVZ010000191.1, on the reverse strand, counting down.
CTGTTGCCGATTGTGCTATTTTCCCGTTTTTCGATTCTGTCTGCCTGCTCTGACCTTTGGATTTGGACCTGGATTATCGCTTGTGATTGTTATCCGCATGCCCGGACTTCCCGCCTGTACGACTACTCTTTGTATCATTAAAGACACGCTTTTGGATCCCTGCCTGAATGTCCCTGCGTTAAAATACGCTTGATTGTTTTTTAATAACAAAAAAAGTTCCTTTCACACCAAAAATTATGACGCTGAAAGGGAAAATTCGCACAAGTACAGTAAAAGGTGCAACTCAAACAAACCTTTATGCTGTACTGCCATTCTGGATCGCAGAAGAAGAAAATTCAACGCTTACGTCACCAAAGAAAACAATGTTTATTATAGCATAATTGTAGATCTGTGTGAGATGTGCTTTGTGCATATTGTTTTTATTTCTTTATTTGCTGAGATTTTAGCCTTTCTAAGGATCTAAGGATCATGCCTCACTTCCAATATAACTCTCACTTTGTATCCCATAGAAGAAAAACACATGGATTTGGAGTGACATGAATCAGAGTAAATGATGGCAGAACTTAGGTAAAAATGATTTCCATTGAGTCGTGAAATTATCAGACATATAGAGCTCTTTGCGTTTGCCAGCCTTTGGTACTTTTGATGATTTTTCAGCCCTGAATAATTAGGCACACAATATTCACAGCCAGGAGGAGCAGGTGGGCGGTAACACCATCATTATGTGCATTTACTCTCAATTCTACTCTTAACGGCAGCAGCAGAAGAGGTTAAATGAAGCTTCGCCCTGTTCATGTGTGTTTCCGCACATTTGAATGTTCTATTGATTTGCCAGTCGGGTCAGAGAGTGCTGCATTGGTATTAATGTATTCCACCACTTCTTCAGCGTTTTGGGTGCCCACCGTCCACGAGGATTTAACCGGGTCATATCCACCCCCCACCCCCACCCCGCAAGGTCACGTTTCACAGAGCTCTTCATTTAGACTGAGTTTCAAAGCAGCACAGGTTCCAAAGTTCAAGTTCACACTAGCCAGTGAAAAGCATGCGCAGTTTCCCGCAGTAGCTCTCATTCGACACTCATAACCGTTCAGACAAAGGGCAGACGCTTTTCAAATTCATATAATTTAGTGGAAATGCGTGAAAATCCCCGGCTTCATAGTGGAGGCCCAAAGATCGTGCAGCATACAGTATACAGCCTTTTCACCTTTGGAGGAAAAGAAAATATTTGCAATGTGACGGCTAAAACAATTATTATTCAGACCACAGGGAAGCATGAATTATGATATGTGGCTTGTATTGATTTCACGCCTGACAGACCCCCACCTTTAACCAGAGAGAAGCTTGCAGTTTTCAGGAGCAGATGATCTATCAAAACAATAATAGAGTAATTCTCCATTTTAATTGGACACTGTTAGACTGGCGTGTTAGTCCCGCCGCTCAAATGCCCTTTTTCATGTAATCTGTAATTGAAACATTGCATTGCCAGGTGAGAAACGAAGCTTTGTTCATCTTGCAAAGCTGCTTTAATTACAGTGAGCTTGTCCGCCCATCATAAATGGTTCTTTTTTATTAGTGGGGATTGCAAGAATCACCTTTACTCACATTTATTGGATTTATCATCCTTGTGGGATTTAAACAAAGCAACCTTGCAACACCTCAGCATTGCCAATAGCAACGTCCCATAATGCTTTCCATACTGACCATATATGCTGACCAGAAGTGTCATGCCCTTCACATTTTTTGTAGCCAACTGGAACTCCATACGACTGGAGAGAAGAAAGGGTAAAAAATATTAGGCTATTTATATAATGCATTATATAATGCATGTATATTATACTTTCTAAAGGTGTAACATGAGTATTGCACTGTATTAAAACTGTTCAACAATTATTCATGAGACCGTACAATGAATAATAATGCATAATTATTGCATTACCAGTGTAAGGAATAATTGACTCTGGGCCATTGAATTATTCGAAAAATAAAAATTGAGAAAAGTCAATTATTCCGCTTATACTACAAAACATTGTTCAGATGATTTGTTTCGAGGTGTAGGACTAATTTCTTCCGCATCTAATCCTAAGCCTTCATTGCTAATTACAAAACGTTGTTTTAGAGCGAGTAACGGAGGCTTGAGCCACTGATAGCAGACTAATGTAGCTATTAGAGAGAGAGAGAGAGTGAGTGAGTGAGTTTTTGGCACAAAAAAATGTCATTTTTACTATATTTATTTGCTTGGTCAGTGTGATTGCTTGCTTTGGTTTTTCTGCAAAAAAAGTTTAGAAATAACTGAAGTCATTTGTCGAATTGAAATGAAGCTGTAATGCAGTCAAAACCTGCCTGGAAATGCTTTACCCTGAAAATAACTGCACACCTTAGAACGCTCTTCAACTAATCAGATTTAAGTGTTCAACAGTTCCTTATAATGAATGTACCTAAAGGAGTACAAATGCTTTGTTGCTCAAATTGTACCTTAGCAGGGTACAGAAGTGCACATTTTTGTTCCTTCTTTTTTGTACCTCTAAAATAACATTTATGCACCCCCAAGTGAGAAATGTGCCTTGGTATGGTTGAAAATTACATCCTGGTACTTTCCCAGAGCATTTCACTGATGTCCTGCAAAACCATACCAGGATATCACTAGGGGTGCATTTATGTTCTTTTAGAAGTAATGAATAATAAAAGAAAAGAAAGCTACATTTTGATATCATTCCTGTGATACACTGTGATACCTGCAATCTTAATGCAGCAAGGTATGTGTTACACTTATTTCATGTTTTGTGATCTTGTCTGGGTTAGGAGTCATTTGTTGTCATGGTGTCTAATTGGTTTGATTGTGTTCAGGTGTTCATGTTTAGCTTCCTCATTTCCTGTGTGTATAAGTCTGCCTGTTTAGTTCATTCCTTTGTTGGTTATTGTTGGTGTTACAAGCTCCTGAGTTCTGCCATTAAAAGGTATTTTCTGTTCATCGTCTGCTTTCGTCAGTTTCCTTCCGAGTTCCACGTGACAGTATGTATTTGCGATACCTTATTTCATATAGGGTTATTGAGGTATTTTTGCAGGCAATAAATAAATATAATTTAATTATTTTTTTTCAGATCAGTTCATTCAGAAATGCTGATTCTTTCAGAAACTAAACAAGGCGCTCAGACACTCGTAACGCTTCTGATGTGGTTTTGTTTGGAACTAAAGAATTTTCATTGAAGGGGCCAAAAACAGACTATAGACATCTAAAATGCAAGTTACTTCATATTAACTTCTTGTTCTATAGTATGAATATCATAATATGGTTTTCAGGTTAAACCAGCATCTTGCTCAAACTCAGGAACTTGCAGGAACTCATTATTGGGGCAATTTTCCCCCATAAATGAATATTCTCCATTAATATTTTTTTTACCGTATAAAAAGGCTGTTTATACTTGAAAACGTATTTCTGGCTTTAAAGGGTCCGTTATATTTCAGGGTCCAAGGCATTTGTTACAAATAGCAGATTGTGTGAGATGTGGAGGGAACGACATGGGAGAACAGGTATCCAAACAGTAAGGTACTGTGCATAAACTGAACCAAACATAACTCAGGGAACTCAGAAAGACATACACACACTTACAAACTCAGAATCGCCAGAAGATACAACACCAGTCACCGTCAGACATGACACAATTAACGTCAACAACCGACAAAGACAAGGGAAACACAAGGGTTTTAAACACAAGGGAATTACGAACACCTGGGTAGACTAACGAGGTAAGTGATGACAAGACAGGTGCAGGAAGGGCATGGGGAGATACACAGAGGGAACCCGAAAGGGAAACATGACATAACTGAGATAGGGAATTACAAATGACCCTACCAACAGGAAGTGCACAGATGACACAACAGACAGGACTAAAGGCATTGAACATTTAAAACACTGTAACTGTTCTGCTGCTCTAAAATGTAATGATTTTTTAGATTTCCCCTGGCTGTGAAACTATGTTCCAGTTTTGCTTGTTTTCTTAAAGACTATATTGGGACAGAATTTGATACATTATAATAATAAAATGCATTTTAATGCACATTTAGATAGTATAATGCAACAAAACAATGCAAAACAACAAAAAAACTATGTCAGATGTAACAAGGAATCTGTGAATATACTGAATTTTTTACTTTGTTAAAATTACTTCTGAAAAGATGTAACGCATTATACAATACCTTTATATTGCATTATACATAAAGACTTTAATTAAAGTGCTACCAAAAATACAATTTCAGTTTTCCTGTTTCAAAATCATGTTTAATTCAGTGTGTTAATTCTTTGCAATTGTTTGTGAAGTTTACATGCAATTTCCTCAGAAATTGTTTTTTACTGTCTTAGCTGAACGATAGATATGAATATCTGTCACAGTGCGGATTTTTAAATCTGTAAATTATTATTCGTTTCAGAAAAGGACACATTTTCGTCCTGGTGATAAACAAAACAGCTCCATTCTTTAATTTCTAAAGAAAGCATTTGTGCTCAACCTCCTCCTGTTGAAAGGAGAGACTTTTCCGTGTAAAAAGAAAACGACTCCACATGAAGAGTGAATGTTTATGCTGCTCTTTGATCCGCTGCCATTTATGAGACATCAATAAATGACGGTAATAAATAAGACATGCAGATAAAAAGGTGTTGGATGATTGTGATGCTTGCCAAGAGACGATAATGTTACGTAGTTTCAACATGAAAAGAGAGGAAGCGACGCTGGATATTGAATTCATAGGCTTGATAAATGGAAAGAATTACTGCTCTCCTGGTGGTTCGGGCTGTTTTCTTAACTGAGGAGTCTTCAGTATCAATCAATTATTTTAGGTGAACAAAGTAATGTGACGTTGCCTGAAGCCATGCACATTATATGGCAGAAAATGAGACTCTTTCCATTCCTTTTCTTCATCTGTTCTTTTCGCATCTGAATTGAGGAAGAGTTGTCACTTCTAATGACTGTCAATAAATGTCATCTTTCTCTTGTACAAAGACTTACAGACAGTATTCATCCATCTCAGCTACTGGCAATTTAATTGTAAACCTCTCCTATTGTTCTGTGCGACTCCCAGTGCATGCTGGGAAACGAGGAGAGATGCGTGCTTATGGCTTCTCATCGTTCATGTGTGTGAACTCCTATTGTGATTCTGTATGATAACCGATTGTTGTTTTTTAAAAATTGATTAGAGTATTAGATTATTTTGATTAGTCTGGTCATTTTTATGCATTGTTTTAATAAAGACAGAAACTATAGCTTTAGTTTGTTGAGCTTTTTTAAATGTTTGAAAAATGTCATTTGCCTAATGTTGTAGATGACTTCTCATAATTTCATTTTAAAATGAAAATAATGATTTGCTTTACTTTTTTTACTTTCTGTTCCCCTAAAGACTGCTTACCGTGTAATATTTCTATGTGTAGATATTTTGTGTGTGTGTATCTACAAAATATTCTGCAAGTACTGAAGTACAACAATACAGAAAGTAATGTTTTTATGTAATACAAATATATTCCATAAAACCAAATGTTTTTTGCCTTTTAGTATTAATACGTTAGTCTTACTGGTATCTATAATAAATTGTGCTCCAAAATAATGACACAATTTTCATTTAGAAGATTTTCAACTTTTCATCAAATGTTCTGTCCAATCAAATGCTCTGGAATCTGAAGCCCCGCCCTCAACATTATAAACACACTGAAGCTGTGGCAGAAATCCGTCACTCATTCACACATTTACTGTTTTCTACATGATGAGGGGTTCATAGTCTCTATATAGGGGATAGGGAGCGATTCAGACCAGTGCGGATCATATGAGCAAGTCGCTGCAGAACAGAAAACATATCAGACCCGTTTGAATTCTGCACAAAATGATGTGTTTTAAAGAGATATGGAGTATTGGAGGAGAAACGGTTAGAGATGAGGAGGAAAGTGCGGCTTTATCGAGCTCAACAGCTCTGAGCTGTGATATAAACCTGTGGCGAGCAGGGCGGGGTCGAGGGGCCGTGAGTGCGTCACAAGAGCCGGTGGCGTGATTGGGAATGAGCGTCACCTGCGAAGCCACCTGTGTCTCGAGTCTCACAGAGGAGCGGAGACATAAAAGGAGGAGCGACGACAGTGGAAGACGAGAGAGGACCAGGCCTGGACTTTATGTTGTGTTATGTGTGGGCAGCAGTCATCCGCGAGGGACTGCCGCCATTATGTTTATTTTGTATTTACGTTTTATTTGATTATTAAAGTCTGTTAAAATGTCTGCCGGTTCCCGCCTCCTTCCTCCCTGAACAAAGACTGCGTTACATTGGTGCCAAAACCCGGGAGGTTGGAGGGACACGCTGTCGGAGAGCCCTCGCTGCTGGGAGGACTCGCGGTGCTGTGGATGTCGGGCAGCGCGAGAGGGTGAAAACCGCAAGTGTCTGCCCAAGGCGGTGGTACTGGAGAAAGGAAGGATCGACTAGGATGGCAAGCTAGAGACCGCGCTCCTGGGACGAGGTGGGAGGCTGCCGTCTGCGAGGGAGCAGAGGAGTCACCCCGTTTGCCAGCGCTGAAAGCCTGCTGCCGTCCGCCATGCTGGGGAGGAGCAGGAAACGGGGAACTCTCTGCGAGCTGCCCTCGAGAGGAGTCGTCGCCGGCCGCCAGGAGGCGGAGGAGCGCCAAGCCGTCCAGCGAGCAGCGTCCGGTGGCACCGCATGGCGGCGCAAGGAAGAACCTCTCGGGCGGTCGAGGAGCGAGAGGCAGCGTGTCGGGGAACTGGACCAAGAATTTTTTTTTTTCCTTTCTTTTTCTTCTCTCCCCTCTCTAGTCTCTATCGCTCCTCTTGTCTCCGTTTCCTTTTCCCTCGCCTCGTCTGTCCTTACCCCCAGGTACCGCGGCCGCCGTGAAGGGCGTTGGGGGTATGTGGCGAGCAGGGCGGGGTCGAGGGACCGTGAGAGCGTCACGAGAGCTGGTGGCGTGATTGGGAATGAGCGACAGGAGGAGCGACGACAGTGGAAGACGAGAGAGGACCAGGCCTGGATTTATGTTGTGTTTTGTGTGGGCAGCAGTCATCTGCGAGGGGCTGCCGCCATTATGTTTATTTTGTATTTATGTTTTATTTGATTATTAAAGTCTGTTAAAATGTCTGCCGGTTCCCACCTCCTTCCTCCCTGAACAAAGACTGCGTTACAAAACCAAACACTATTTTTAAAAAGGAGAGGAGCTGTTTGATATTCCCCACACTGTCTTCCTGTTTCAGTGCAAATGACGTCAACACATTGAATAATGTTGCGTGTTTCAAGGCACTTCGGTGGGAATAATCTCCGCCTCAATAACAGCTCTCAGTGGCATCTGAATATAATAAATTATATAAAATTCCATTTCATACCTCTGTTTGCTAATGCAAATATAGAAAAGATACAGTTGACCATGTGATGGATGTGAGAAATCATGGATGTGAGGAATAACCGAGACTGTCTGAGTCACGTTGTAGTAACATGAGCGGCCCGGCCTGATCTCCTGTGAAATCAAACAGCAGCTCCATTGTGAATGATGAATCACCAAGGCAGTTTGCTCAGAGTAAATGGATTTCGTTCTTTTGTCATGTAGTCTTTTAAGATATCATGGGAAAATTTGGTTTTGTGACACTGAAGCAGTCCTAACCAAGAAAAGAGAATAAATTCAGTAAACAGCAATGGTCACAGTTTGTGCTCTGTATGCAGAAAATATGATGAATTTCAGATGAAAAGACATGCAGAGGTCAATCAATATTTCACCAGATTACTGAGTACACTCAGTTTTATTAATTATTATTCATTATTATTAGAGAATCATTCACAGATTTAATATGATACTTATTTTCTGCATATTGCTATATTTTCCAACTGATTATTTCTAATTTAGTAAATATGTCATTTTATTGTTGCAATCGTCAAGCATGTGTTATTTTATTAAATCTTAGATCGGCCATCAACGTGGAATTGGCTATTAAAAAAAGTTTTTAAAACTGATATTTGTATTTTTTTGTTGTTATATCTATTTCTTTGGTAAAATGTATGCAAAAATAATGATGACTTAAAAAAAGACTATGCATTTTAAGTTTTATGATATGACTTTCCAAGACAAATAATAATAATAAAAAACTTAAAAAACTAAATTAAAGTTATTTTTGCATAATGTAATATGATATAAACCAAGCTTGCACTTAGATATCATGTTAATAACTGGCTGAGCATCAAAAGATCACAGGATTTGCATTAATTAAGCAAGCCTCTCATACACACACAGACTCATTCTCACCCACTGTGCACAAACTAATGTTCTGGGCGAGTTGGTGACGTTAATTAGTAAAACCATTAGATGAAAAACGAGAGAAACATAGTTTTAACATTTGTTATATTTCATGATTTTAATATGACGATCAGGTCATATCAGGTCTGATCATTTCGATCAGTTTGATTGATATTGATGAGCTGATATTGTGTTTCTCTGAAGTGGATATTCTCTGCAGGGCTTTCATAGAGCAGTCATTTTAATATTTTTACAATATGTAAGTTGTAAATATGTATGTACAATATTGTTACAAATATTAGACTATCAATTAATTAACACTAGTTGACACAAACTATTCTTTTTCATGTCTTTCATGTGATATATTTTAGTCATGAAAGTGAAGTTGCGCTCATCTTTTCTGCCCTACTGTGTTTTATTTTCGAATGAAACGCTTCACAGACAAGAACAAATGTGGGCTTGATGACTGGGTAGAACCGCTTGCTGAACACAGTAAATGACCCGTTTCGTCCGAGAATGAAAAGCCTACGCTGGCTTTTCTTGCATTGCACGGTTCAAACAGTCTGCTTCTCAACTGGACAGACAAACCTGAACCCAACAGTAGCCCATCAAAGTCTCACCGGTCCCAGGAACTGTCCGGTGATGCTTTCAAAAATGACAATCTCAGTATAGCTGAGTGATGACAACATCTCCAATATCTGTTTCCATGACAACCCATTAGCACCTGCCTATTAAAAACAGTTCACTGCACACTGACACATCACACATGATCTCGAGTCCACGATGGTTTCATTTTTAAATACTTAAAAATGCGACCATTTTCCTGGAGGCTGACATGTAAATTAGCATTGATCTAACTATAAGTATAGTCAAGTCACCTTTACTTATTTAGCGCTTTTTACAATACAGATTATTTCAAAGCAGCTTTACAGTGGTCACAGGAAAACACTATAAACAAATTTTGGTTGGCTGAACGGCAGCCTTAAAAGAGCAGTCGAATTAATACAATTGATGAATATTAAGTGTTAAGTTTTGATTACTGATTGATTTGATTGATAGTTTGATTATTATATTGATAACAATTCAAGGCCAATATTAAGTCCAATTTGGTCCGATTGGAGATGGGTTCATGATCTTCACAGGGGAGGGATTAGTAGAGTCATGGTCTCCGCAGACACTTCAGGGCAGTGCTGTGCTCGTGTCCAGCAGGTCCTTCATCTGATCTGGATACGGCCCGGATCCAGCTGACCATGGTAACCTCAGAATAAACAGAGAATAATATCAGCGTAGATGCCATTCTTCTTCTGATGTATCGAGTACATCAGGTGTTATGGGAATGTTCCCGGTTCCGGCTGACTTAAATTATGCAGCCTAAGAATCATTTTACATGATTGGATTAAAAATGTATGTATAATGTGTTATGTGTAGGCCAGGTTGAAGGGATGTGTTTTTAGTCTAGATTTAAACTGACAGAGTGTGTCTGCTTCCCGAACTGTATTAGGAAGACTGTTCCAGAGTTCAGGAAAAAGAAATAGGAAAAAGATTGACAGCAGTTGACTTTGATATTCTAGGTATTATAAGCTGGTCAGTATTTTGGGATCGCAATAGACGTGAAGGACTATAATGTGTTAAGAGATTGCTCAAGTATTGGGGAAGTACTTTGTAAGTAATTAGCAAGATTTTAAAATGTATTTGGTGATTAATAGGAAGCCAGTGCAGGTTTGACAAAACTGGGCTAATATGTTCATACTTTCTGGTTCTAGTAAGAACTCGAGCTGCTGCATTTTGGACCCGCTGGAATTTCTTTATTAAGCGTGCTGGGCAAACAACTTGTAGAGCATTACAATAATCTAGCCTTGAACTCATGAATGCATGAACTAACTTTTCCTCATTTGTCTTAGAGAGCATATGTCGAAATTAAGATCTTTTTTTAAGATGGAAGAATGCCGTTTTACAGATGCAAGAGACGTGGCTTTTAAATTAAAGATTGGTTTCAAAGAGCACACCCAGGTTTCTAACTAACGACGAAGACTTGACAGAACAGCCATCGAGTGTTAGGCAGTACTACTTTACAGTAAACGGTTTGGTTTAATAATTAGAATCTCTGTTTTTTCAGAATTAAGCAGTAGAAAGTTATTAGTCATCCAATTTTTTATATCAGTTATGCATTCTGTTAATTTAGTGAATTGGTACATTTCATCAGGATGAGAAGAAATATAGAGCTGAGTTCCCTGTCAAGGGAACTCAACACTGCGTCGAAACGCATATGGGAACGCATTAGTGTAATCGTCTCTTGAAGCGCAATTGAAACCAGGTGTGCGAGTGCACGTAGCCGAGTGTGACGTCATGAGCCAGGAGTATAACTGCACGCAGCAGACTAGCAGCCTCAGCTTAGTGTCTTCAACAGCGCTCGAAGCTAACGTGTGTTTGAGTTGCTCTGCTGGCTGTAAGTCGATATCTCTCACTTACCTTTGAAAGAATGGCGGATACACAGTCCTTTAAGCGTTGTGTCCCTCCTTGCCCGCGTTTTATCACGGGTAAGGATACACACGCTCTCTGTGTTTATTGTTTGGGCGAGGAACACGCACGCTCAGCGCTTGAGGGCTCTGAGTGTGCAGAGTGTTTGCAGCTGCCGCTGCGCACTCTCCGCTCACGCTTAGCTGTCTTCGAGGAGGCAGCTCAAGCACGCGGTCCTCGTGGGTCTGGTCCCGCTGTGGCTGAGGCTCAGCGGCGGCTGCACTCGTGGGGATCGCAGCTTCCGTTCGGCCTGGCTCTGTCTCCTCGCACTTTCACCAAGTGCGTGGATGCAGCTCTAGCTCCGCTCCGATCCCGAGGGATCCGGATCTTGAATTACATCGACGACTGGCTCATTCTGGCCCAGTCTCGAGATTTGGCGATTCAACATCGAGATGTTGTTCTCGCACATATGAAGGAGCTCGGGCTGAGACTAAACGCCAAAAAGAGTGTACTCTGGCCGAGGCAGAGCACTACTTTCCTAGCCGTCGTATGGGATTCTGTGTCAATGGCAGCACGGCTCTCCCCCGTGCGCATTACATCAATCCTATCTTCAGTCAACGACATAAAGCTAGGCCAGCTGATCACTGTCAGACATTTCCAGAGAGTTCTGGGGCTCATGGCAGCAGCCTCTTGCGTGATACCGCTAGGTTTGCTTCACATGAGACGTCTACAGTGGTGGCTCAAGACCAGGGGGTTTTCCCCCGAGGGGGAACCCTTTCCGCCTGATCAAGGTCTCAAGGCGTTGCCTGCAAGCCTTGAGTCAGTGGAAGAATCCCTGGTTTCTTGCCCAAGGACCCGTACTGGGACCAGTCTGTCACCGCGTAATGCTGTCGACAGACGCTTCCCGCTCGGGTTGGGGGGCGGTCCTGAGGGACCGCTCAGCTCAAGGTTTATGGAACGAGGCCTGCCTCTCTCTGCATATCAATGCGTTAGAGATGTTGGCAGTTTGGAAGGCGCTTCAAGCCTTTCTCCCAGACCTCCGGGGCCACCATGTGTTAGTCCAGTCCGACAACATGGCAGTGGTATCCTACATAAACCATCAGGGGGGTCTCCGCTCCCGCCGGCTTTCCAAGCTGGCCGGGCGGATCCTCCTCTGGGCTCGGAACAAACTCTGCTCCCTTCGGGCAGTTTATATTCCGGGATTCCAGAACACGGAAACAGACTTCCTGTCGAGGCAGGGGCCGAGGCCCGGGGAATGGATGCTCCACACCGAGGTGGTGGAGCAGATATGGGAGGAATTCGGTCAAGCCCAGGTGGACCTCTTTGCGTCCCACGAGGCGACCCACTGCCCTCTGTGGTACTCCCTCTCTCCTCCAGCTCCGTTGGGACTGGACGCGATGCAACAGGAGTGGCCGAGGCTACCCCTGTACGCCTTTCCCCCAGTAGCTCTGCTCCCGGGGGTTCTAGAGAAAGTTCGCCAGGACAGGGTCCGTCTCACCTTAGTTGCGCCGCGGTGGCCGGGCAGGGTGTGGTTCTCGGACTTGGTGTCCCTCCTAGACGGCACTCCTTGGAGGATTCCCGTCAGAGTGGACCTTCTGTCTCAGACTCAGGGCAGGATCCTTCATCCTCGCCCGGAACTGTGGAATCTGTGGGTCTGGCCTCTGAGGGGGCCCGACTCGTAGACTCGGGTCTCTCGACTGAGGTCGTCGAGACCATTCTCCACTCTAGAGCCCCATCCACAAGGAAACTCTACGCTCGGAAGTGGGCTTTCTTCACTTCCTGGTGCGGTGACAAACCTGTAGACCCAGTGACCTGCCAGGTCGGTATCGTCCTGGAGTTCTTACAGGAGAGGTTCGCCGCCGGGCTGTCCCCCTCCACGCTTAAGGTGTACGTGGCCGCTATCGCGGCCTACCACGTACCCCCGAGTGGTGTACCTCTGGGTCGGGACCCCCTAGTAGTTCGTTTCCTTCTTGGCACTCTCAGGCTGAGGCCTGCGGTACGCTCCCGGGTTCCTTCCTGGGACCTGTCCCTGGTACTCCAGGCCTTGTCCAAGGAACCCTTTGAGCCGCTTGAGGACATCTCGGAGAAATTTCTCACTCTTAAAACGGTGTTCCTCCTAGCCATTTCCTCATTCAAGAGGGTTGGTGACCTTCAGGCCCTGTCAGTGGCCCCCTCCTGTCTGGAGTTTGCTCCTGGTCTGGCGAAAGCCTTTCTTTCTCCCAGACCAGGTTATGTTCCGAAGGTCCTCTCGAGCCCAGCTCGTCACATTGTACTGCAGGCCTTATGTCCTCCCCCCTTTGATGATCATGACCAGGAGTTCAAGAACAAGGTCTGACCAGTGCGAGCACTGGACGCCTACGTCCGCAGAGCGACCCCATGGCGTAGGTCGGACCAACTCTTTGTATGCTTCGGGGCTCCTAAGGGAGCTCCAGCATCCAAACCTACTTTAAGCAGGTGGATAGTCGAGACTATCTCACTAGCTTATGAACTGGCGGGTCAGCAGTGTCCTCTGCATGTCCGCGCCCATTCTACTCGGAGCATGGCTACCTCTAAAGCTTTTTGCGCAGGGGCTCCCCTTGCCGATATTTGTGATGCGGCCGGCTGGTCCTCACCGCATACCTTTATCAGGTTCTACCAGTTAGACCTCAATCCTGCTTTGGGAACCTTGGCCCTTTCGTAGTGAGCTACGTTAGCTTGGCGTACTCCGTTCGCTGAGGCGGCGTGGGTATTCTCGTTCCCATATGCGTTTCGACGCAGTGTTGAGTTCCCTTGACAGGGAACGTCTCAGGTTACTTACGTAACCCTAGTTCCCTTAGAGGGAACGAGACACTGCGTCTCGTAGCCTCAGCTCCATCGCACGCCGGCTGTTTCAGACACTAGTTAAGCTGAGGCTGCTAGTCTGCTGCGTGCAGTTATACTCCTGGCTCATGACGTCACACTCGGCTACGTGCACTCGCACACCTGGTTTCAATTGCGCTTCAAGAGACGATTACACTAATGCGTTCCCATATGCGTTTCGACGCAGTGTCTCGTTCCCTCTAAGGGAACTAGGGTTACGTAAGTAACCTGAGACGTATCATCAGCGTAACAGTGAAAGCTAATGCCATGCTTCCTTATAATTGTACCCAAAGGACCTAGTACTGAACCTTGAGGAACTCTATACTGAACCCGTAATCGATATGACATCTCCTCATTTACTGCTACAAACTGATAACGGTCAGATAAGTATGATTTGAACCAGGCTAATGCAATTCCACTAATGACAACATAGTTTTCAAGTCTATTTAGAATGATTTTGTGGTCGATTGTATCAATACAGCACTAAGATCCAGTAAAACTAACAGAGAGATACAACCACGATCGAATGATAAGAGCAAATCATTTGTAACTCTAATGAGAGCAGTCTCAGTACTATGATATGGTCTAAATCCTTACTGGAAATCCTTGTAGATGCGGTTTCTTTCCAGAAAGGAACATAGTTGTGAAGATACTAGAATCTTTGACAAAAAGGTAGATTTGATATCGGCCTGTAATTAATTAATTCTGTAGGATCAAGTTGTGTTTTTTTAATAAGCGATTTAATTACGGCTCGCTAAAAGGTTTTTGGTACGTATCCTAATGACAAAGATGAATTAATAATATTAAGAAGAGGATTATGATTTCTGGAAACATCTCTTTCAGTAGCTTAGTTGGTATTGGGTCTAGCATACATGTTGTTGATTTAATGAGTTTAGACAATTCTTCCTCCCCAATAGAGTGGAATTTTTCTTCAGGGACACAAAAATTTACTGTATTTTGTGATAATGTAGTAGACGGTTGCATGGTTATAACTTTCTCTCTTATGTTATGAATTTTGCAAGTGCAGAAGAAGTGCATGAAGTCATTACTGCTGTGCTGTTTTAAAGCATCTGGGGTTGAGGCTTTATTTCTTGTTAGTTTAGTCACTGTATCAAATAAATACCTAGGGTTGTATTTGTTTTCTTCTAAGAGGGTAGAAAAGTAAGCAGATCTAGCTGATCTTAAGGCCTTTCTGAATGCAATAGAGCTGTCTTTCCATGAAATAAGAAAAACCTCAAGCTTAGTTTTTTTCCAGCTCCGCTCCATTTTTCTGGCTGCTCTCTTGAGGGCCCGGTTGTGCTCTTTGTACCACGGTGTTGGACTATTTTATTTAATCTTCTTCAAGCGCAACGAAGCAACAGTGTCTAAAGTGCTGGAAAAGAGAGAGTTATAGTTTATTTTGCAACATCAAGTTCTTCTAGGCTAAGTAGATCAAACTGATCAGGAAGATTATTCATAATGCTATCTTTTGTGTTAGGAGTGATAGTTCTACTATATTTATAACAGGGAGTTCGTTTTTCGACTTTGGCTAAGGGTAATCTACACGCAACTAAGTAATAGCCTGAGATGTCATTGCTCTGCTGCAGAATTTGAACAGTATCAACATTGATCCCATATGACAATATTAGTTCTAAAGTATGATTACGAGAATGAGTGGGTCCTGATACATGTTGTGTAACTCCAATAGAGTTTTAAATATCTATACATGCCAATCCCAATGCGTCATTTTCATTATCTACATGGATATTAAAATCACAGACAATTATGACTTTATCTGCAGACATTACTAAGTCTGAGAGAAAATCAGCAAATTCTTTGATAAAGTCTGTAGAGAATAGCCAGCACAAAAGTTAAACAGGAATTATTACTTGCACTAGATAATTTTATATTAAGGACCATCACTTCAAAATAATTATATTTTAAATTAGACCTTTGAGCAGTACTGAAGGTGTTATAGGCTCATGTTTATAACAGTAATCTTGAGGGGTGGACTCATTTAAAGTAATGTAATCGTCTGGTTTTAGCCAGGTTTCTGTCAAACACAGTACATCTAGTTTATGATCTGTAATCATATCATTTACCATAAGTGCTTTTGAGGAAAAGGTTTGTATATTCAGTAACCCAAGCGTTATCATTTGTTCATTTGTGTCATATCCGTTCTTAGTTGTTTGTAAATCAATTAAATTTTTACCCTTAAACGGTTTTGAGAGTTTTTTTGTATTTGCTAATTTGGGGAACAGACACAGTCTCTATAGTATATCTAGGTCAAAGAGTCTCTATGTGTTGTAATTTATCTGACCTCTGTGACGTGAGAAAGCTAGCAGAAGGTCGGTTTTTAGCCAGTTTGTCTGCTTCCTGACCTGGGCCCCAGTTAGTCAAGGTTTAGCTCTAAGACTATGTGCCAAATTACTAGAGAGAAGAGCGGCACCATCCCAGGTGGGATGAATACCATCTCTTTTCAACAGGTCAGGTCTGCCCCAAAAACTTTTCCAATTGTCAATGAACCCTGTTATTCTGCGGGCACCACTTAGACAATCCAGCCATTGAGTGAGGATAATCTGCTAAGCATCTCATCACTCTTGCGCATAGGAAGAGGGCCAGAGTAAGTTACAGTGCCTGACATCGTACTTGCGAGTTCACACACCTCTTTAATATTAGTTTTAGTGATCTCCAACTGGCGAAGTCGGACATCATTAGCGCCGACGTGAATAACAATCTTAGAATATTTACGATTAGCCTTAGCCAGCACTTTTAAATTTGCTTTGACGTCAGGCGCTCTGGCTCCCGGCAAACATGTGACTATGGTGGCTGGAGTCTCTGTTTTCACATTCCGAGTAATAGAATCGCCAATGCAAACAAACGCAATCCACTCGAGCAAACAGGAAACAGCAGCAGTGCAGGAGTCAAAAAAGTCCGTCTGAAACAATCAGCCACAATATAGCACAATGTATCACATGGTCGTTCAAGAAAATTTGCATACAGTCTGCGCAGAGTAGAAATAGCATGAGACAATTGAGTGACAATAGTATTTTATTTTGAACACAGCCCTGATTTATTTGTGCACATCATTTTTTTTTTTTCTAATCTTGAATCAATAACCGAGGGCAGGCAACCTGTCACTCAGATGAGATCCACCAGTATCGAAAAACAGACTCATTTGATGTTTATTTGTTCTTTTTTGAGAATCGTTTCACTCGGATGTACAGCACATTAGGGAAGAAAAGACCAGCTTCACTTTCATGGTGATTTTGACCATGAAGAACTTAACCTAGACGAGAGCAGAGCAAACAGAAACTAGTTTCACGGTTTCATGGCTAATCATGTATTCATGTGAAATGAAAGTAATACTGTTTGTTTGTTGTGGGCTATAAAAGAGGGCCTGAACAAGCATTTTCTTACGCACAGTTTTAAACGTTTCTTTCTTTTTTTTCTTTTTTTTTAATAAACAATTTTTAAATTAAGGTTGTTATCATTAAGTGAAAACAAAATCTAAACATATAACTCTAAATCTAGAATCTAAATCAAATCTAAAAACATTAAGTCTCATTTTTGCCAGAAAACATCTTGATGAACCCCAAGCCTTGAAAATAGTTGGAAAATAGTTTGGAAGGTGTGTGACTTTTTGGAAGGTGTGTGTCCCATTACATTTGGCGTCAAACTAACACTGAATTTCAGAAAAATAACATCATACCAACAGTAAAATATGGTGGTGGTAGTGTGATGGTCTGGGATTGTTTTTCTGTTGCAGGACCTGGAAGACTTGCTGTTATAAATGGAACCATGAATTCTGGTGTCTACCAAAAAAATAAAAAATTCTGAAGGAGAATGTCCAGCCATTTGTTTGTGATCTCAAAGCTGAAGTGAACTTGTATTCTGCAGCCGGACAATGATCTTAAAAACACCAGCAATTCCATCTCTAAGTGGCTGAAGGAAAACAAAATGAATACTTTGGAGTGGCCTAGTCAAAGTCCTGATCTGAGATGCTGTGGCATGACCTTAAAAAGGAAATTCATGCTCCAAAACCCCTCCAATGTGGCTGTATTACAACAATTCTGCAAAGATGAGTGGGACAAAATTCCACTACAGCAGTAAAAGATTTATTGCAAGTTATCACAAACACTTGATTCAGTTGTTGCTTCAATTAGGTTTAGGGGACAAACACTTTTTTCTGTATATATAAAATTAAGAGACCATTGCAATTGTTTCTTAAATTAATATATCTCTACAAGTATGGAAGACATTCCATTCCAATGTCTGTTGAATTCCAACACAGGCACACCTCATTCTCCTGAATGACGTGCTGATTAGGTGATCACCAGAACCAAATCTTATTTAATAAGGAAAAGTATTTAAAAAATCCCTATCCTCTTGCCTTAGGACCAGCTGGATGGCACAAATAGTGCTAGTAGTACCTAAAAAGTATTTGGAATCAAAAAATTACTATTGACCATGCCAAAAAAGTTGAAAAGGAAAGTTTTGAGTGAGGAAAAGAAGGGTTCAATTCTGGCTTTACTAGCAGAGGGATACAGTGAGCGTTGAGTTGCTTCCATCCTTAAAATTTTAAAGATGGTGGTTCGTAAGAACAAGGTCAAGCAGCAGACATTGGAGAAAACAAAGCTACAGACTGGAATGACCTCCAACTCATTCAAATGTCACTCAACAACCATAGGATGTCATCAAGTGAACAACAAAAAGAATGGCAAAAGGCAGCTGGAGTGAAGTGCACAATGAGGACGGACTGGACTCTAATGGTTAGACAGAGGCCTGGAGAGGCCTACAAGCCACAGTGTCTCGCACTCACTGTGACATTTGGTGGAGGATCGGTGATGATCTGGGGGTGCTTCATCCAAGCTAGAATCGGGCATATTTTTCTTTATGAAGGACGCATAAATCAATCCACATGTAAGGTTATCCTGGAAGAAAACTTGCTTCCTTCTTCTCTGACAATGTTCCCCAAGGACAATGCTCCATGCCACACAGCCAGGTCAATCAAGGTGTGGATGGAGGGCCACCAGATAAAGACTTTCATGGCCAGCCCAATCTCCAGACCTGGGGTCTCATTTATAAAGCGTGCGTACGCACAAAACGCGACTGGAAACGTACGTACGCCAGTTTCCACGCAAAGGTTGTGATCTATAAAAAACAACTTGACGGGAGAATGTGTGCACATTTAAGCAAACTTTGACCCGTGACATCTGCGATTTATAAAGGGAATGTTCCTGACAGGTGTGCTTACACACGGTTTTATAAATCTGAATATTTTTTGCCGTATAGCATTTTTGGCTTTTGGGTGCACGTAAACTTTTAGTAGTGATCCTACGCACAGTTTTATAAATGAGACCCCTGAACCCCATTGAAAACCTCTCGAATGTGATCAAGAGGAAGATGGAAGGTCACAAGCCATCAAACAAATCCGAGCTGTGGGAATTTTTGCACCAAGAGTGGCATAAAGTCACCCAACGTCAATGTGAAAGACTGGTGGAGAGCATGCCAAGACGCATGAAAGCTGTGATTCAAAATCAGGGTTACTCCACCAAATATTGATTTCTGAACTCTTCTTGAGTTAAAACATTAGTATTGTGTTGTATAAAAATAAATATGAATTTATTTTCTTTCCATCATTCGAGGTCTGACAACACTGCATCTTTTTTGTTATTTTGACCAGTTGTTGCTTTCACCAAAAAAATGCTCTAAATTACAATATTTTTATTTGGAATTTGGGAAAAATGTTCTCAGTACTGTATAGAATTTAAAATTGTTTTTACCCAAACACATACCTATACACACACACACACACACACACACACACACGCATATATATATATATATATATATATATATATATATATATATATATATATATATATATATATTTAGATTTATTAATTTAGCAGATGCTTTTATCCAAATAAATATAAATATATATATTTAAAATCCACATTATTTAATTAAAAGACAATAACAAGTGAAACTGCATCAATATTTTTTATTTTTATAGATGTATATAAATATTTATATATTTTATATATGTATATAAATATTTATATATTTTATTTTATAAATTTTATAAATAATTTTTTTTTTTAATTCAAAGACAATAACAAATGATATTTTGACCACTTCACTAGATTCCATTTCAGAAATCTGTTCACTTCAACACAAGCTGTTTCAGACATTTCATTCAGGATCGTATGCTTCTAGTGCCCTCTTGTGTTTATAATCAAATAATTCCATACAGAGATAAAAAGAGCATAATACTAATGTTTATAAACATACAATATATAAAACCATGATCTTTGAGGGCAGCGAAAATTAATGTATTTTCAAGACATTTCAATTCTGTAATGACATAATAAACGTAATTTATCATATGAAATTAACACCACACCTAAAAATATTTAAATGTAACAGTATAAGAATGGACTTTGTGATTTACTCTGGGTCAAGACAGTTATGTATGAGATCTTTTAGTTGGCAGTGATGACATGTTGCATACAAAGTAGTGACATCCGGATTGGAATATAATGGCTAATTGCTTGAAGGTGACATTGAGTTTATCCTTTGAGGCAAATGCTAGAGGTCTGATCTCTCTGGACTCTCTGTGTGCCGGTGGAAACTCATCTCTGTTTGCTGTAGCTCATTGCCCCGCTGTAATATCAGCGCAGGAGACACCTGGGCCCGCTGACACAGGACCTCAGAGAGAGCAGTGGACTGGCAACCCCCAGTGATTGCTTTCTCCAGTGTCCGGATCTCCACTCAGCACACACCATTAACCTGTGGCTCGCGGAGCAGGACATATTAGTATCCTGACTCATGAGGACTTCCTCAAGACACACACACAATAGAGACTACGGCTGTTTACTAGACTAGCCTTGAAATAAAATCCCGAGCCCTCTTCTTAGTCTGAGACTGAGACGAGTATAAATGCGGTCGAGACCAAAACAAGATGGGCCTTGAGACAAGGACACAAATACTGCAACACTACCTATCACCATCGCCACATAAGCCGTACGTGTTTCAAATATTAATAATTTATTTCTCATATAATAGGAACCACTTGAATGACTCGCTCATAAAGACACGACCATAGACTGTAAAAAATTGATGTACTATTGAAGAGAAGAGCCATTTGTTGTCGTGTACAAACCATAGTGGATTTTATCAAATGGACGTCCCACAATGCACCTCAATAGCCAGTGCACAACCCATACCCAATACCCCTTATAAACTGTGATGGTAGCACTGAATGACTTCCCCTTATTTTCCAAACCGCTGGTTCAGTGTGGCTAAAGCATAATACCATACAGCTATATACTACTCCTTTTCATACATTATTAAATTGATTAAGGTTTACACAAACTAGTTTCCATGACAGAGTTCAAGATAAATCTTTTAATTGCTTCTGGAGCTTAATAATCATTTTTAAGTTTCAAATGATACAAGCACAAACTATGCAAAAGTGGCAGCGCACTCAGAGTCTGAATTCACTCACGTGTGTTCATTCACTCGTTCAGTTGGTCTATGTACGTGGATTAATGTGGGGAGAAGTGAATGAGGGTACCGTGGGCCATTTTGGACACAATCTCCGTCAGAATCAATCGCAAGCATCACAATAAATAACCAAAACCAAAAGTATAGTGGAAAAATTAACACTTAATTATACTTCTATAGTCCTCATGATAAGAACTACCTAAAATTTGGAGGAGAAAAAGTATTTGCAGTTTTTATTTTTTTGGCCTCACGTCCCACTGGATTACATGGGGTTTATGGCCTATTTTACAGCTGGCCAGCAGGGGGACGTTTCACTTCTTTTGTGTGCGTCCCAATTTAGCATCCTTCGAAGGCCCCTAACATCACAAAGCCTGTCTTAATTCGAAGGCTTCTCTAAATGCATCCATTGTTTCCTGTGAAATGAAAGATACAACAGACTTGTCTATCACAGAATTCATTGCCCGTCAGTGACGAATTACAGTTCTAAACATAAATATTAGATTTCGTCTCACTTAAATATCTAATACTAATACTAAAACTACTAATGATACTACATTAATGATACTAATGTGAAAATAAATAAAAAAAAACTTTAAAGCAGTTCAAGTGTTGACATTTTTCTAAGATGTGATTATATATACAGTAACACCTTGGTTTACGAGTGAGTTTGTATACGAACAATAACCGAGGGCGGGCAACCTGTCACTCAGATGAGATCCACCAGTATCGAAACAATCAATTCATTCAATTAAATGTATATTTGTTCTTTTTTGAGAATCGTTTCACTCGGATGTACAGCACATTAGGGAAGAAAAGACCAGGGGCCTCATGTATCAACACTACTTAGGAGCAAAAACATTGCGTTCGCCAGCTTTCACGCTCACGGTCGGATGTACTAACAGTGAAATTAACGTGACAATGTACGTTTCTCCACGGCAAGTTAATGTCTGGCATGAGTTCATTGGTTTACGAGTGAGGTTGTATACGAACAATGTATGAGCATGGAAAGTCAAATCGGTGTATAAGCATTGTATCCGAGTGTGAGAAAATGTTTCCCACGCGCATTTTTTTGTGGAAAAGTCCTAACGCTCAGCATCTTCGCGCGCATTTCTACTGGAAATATCCTAATGACAGCCTCTCACAAAGCCCATCACCCCTTCACTCGTTCATTCTCTCAGCGTCGCTCGGTTTGGTTGCATCATTCACCACAGTGATACTTTTATAAGTGATTTACAGCGGTTTTACCTCGTGTTGTTAACATTAATTGTGATCGCTATTGTTCACGTAGTGAAATATATACTGTGACGAGATATCGCTTCCGCCCCACTCATCACCCATGGCAACACTAATCAGTGGGTACACCTGGCGATCCCAGCTGACAACAAGGAGGCAATCTTCCAGAGGGGGATATAAACTGCTTGAAGCAAGAGGGAAGGGGAGCTGTATGGACCCTCCCCGAGTGTGTTGCTAACCGCTATGTTCTTTGTTTCCTCAGAAAGTGATTGACTTTGCAGAGGGAGTGTGGATTGCCCAGCAAGTTGTCCTAACTCTTGTCTCTTCACTGAACACGGAGGAACTGCACTTTTCAACCACCAAACATTTCACCTGCACAATTCAGAGACTGAGTTTGTTTGCACTAAAACTTCACTGCTTTAAGGAATTAAAAGACACCTTCCGGGGTGACACTTCACTGCATTCCGTGTCTGTTCTCCTCTTTTCCCGTAGTAGAGCGCTACAATACGTACAGTAAAGCATATAGACAATGAACTCAAGATGTGTAAGAAAGAAGGGATGAAATTCTCCCTGTAAGCAGTAAAACCCTCCTCTCGTCTCCTTCACGCCAGCAGCGACGCTCCTCAAAGCTAAAGTGCAGTAAATTGTCAAGTATTAACAGAGTTTAATTGTCAAATATTAATTATATTTATATGAGATCTTAATGGTCATAATTTTAACTGTAATTAATAGGGTAAAACCAAAAAAAATATTTAAAATGGGCATTTATGGTCATGTGGAACGAATCGCATGATTTTTATTGCATTCTTATGGGGAAAATTGTTCTGGTGTACGAGAATTTTGCGTTACAAGCTCTTGGAACAAATTAAACTCGTAAACCGAAGTATTACTGTATTAGATTAGATTAGATTAGATTTCGTCTCATTCAAAACTCTAATGATACTAATTTTAAAATAAAACAAAAACTTTAAAGCGGTTCAAGTGTTGACATATTTTTCTAATATGAGATTATATATAGTTTGTATTTTTTATTATATACAGAAATAAACAGTGGTGAACATATTTAGACAATTTGCGAATGCCGTTTTGTCTGAGAGTTCAATATGACTAGTGTGGCCTTTGAAATCCGAGTCCTTCGAAGGATGCAGCCTTTGAATTCGGACCCTTGGACTGCGACGATGATTTTCCCCCAGCTACTGGTGCAACCGTGCACTAACGTCTCTGAAAAAGGGACAATTTTGTATTATAATATTGATACTTCTGATAAAACTATGATAAATCGTATATATAATATAAATAAATGTGTATGATTTAAAAAATATTTATTTTTGTTTAAAACACAAAACTTTACATGTTTATTGCCATTGGCAATATCTGTTTTGATATCTGTCAGTAACATGCTGTACATACCAAAGCAAACACACACTATGACCCGGATTCACAGACAGGGTTTAGATTAAGCAAGGATTAGGGCATTTAAATAGCTTTTATTAATGTGTCTTAAAAAAAAACATTAGTTATCTGCATCTTGAGACAAAACAATAGCACTGATATATTAAGATATGCTTTCAGTTAAAACAGCTCAAACATGCATTGCAATATGGATTAGTTTAAGCCTCTTCTGTGAAACCGGAGGCTTGTGCTTTCTTAGAAAAAGGAGGAAAACACGAGTGATGATGACAGTAATATCGTTTCCTATTCCTTATTTACTCACATGAAAATCATGTCATGAATGAATTTTGATGCTTATCTCTCTCTCTCTCTCTCTCTCTCTCAAAACTCTAATATTACCCACAATTGCTGTCCTAAAAGTATTTTATGTCATGATCATAAAATATGACATAAGGTATGTTCATAAAAACACCTCCCATATGATCATATTTCTTTTGGACAGGTTTCAAATACATAAATGTAAATTCTCCACCCATTTTATGAACAATATTATGTTGTTTTAACCCCCCCATGCTGTCAGTTGGTTACATATAAATCATATAAAGGATTTAGTGTTTTTCTACTGCTTCATGAGTATCAATTTTTTCATATTTTTGTCTTTGTTATGAATATGAAATTTGTAGAGTTTTGTTTTTATATTTTGTAGTAGTTCTTTGAAAGAGTTAACTTTCATTTTCAGGCCTGTGTGTGCATTTCCCCCATTGTGTGGGTGTGGGTGTGCGTGTGCTTTAAACAATGCCTAAAAGTAATGGAAATCTGAGAATTAGTACTGAAATTAATGAAAATTATATGACAATAATAACAAATAGTAATATTAATAATAATACAAGTAACTCATCCACATGAATTACAGCTTTTCAATACACACACACACACATATATATATATATATATATATATATATATATGTATAATTACAGGATACGAAAATAAAATAAATAATAGCAATAATAACAAACCCTTAAAAAACTAACGAAAAATCAGTTGAAGTTGCAAAGTAGGAATATAAAAGTTAACTTTAATTTCCATGCAAATGTGATCACTACTCAGTGTAATGAGGCCAGCAGTCTCCCTCTAGCTCTCTCTCACACTCACACTCACACACACACAGGCTCTCTCTCTCTCTCTCTCTCTCTCTCTCGCTCACACACACACTATCTCTATCTCTCTCACTCACACACACACACTATCTCCCTCACTCTCCTCTCGCTCTCTCTCTCACACACACACACACACACACTATCTCTGTCTCTTTCTCTCACACACTATCTCTCTCTCTCTCACACACACACACACTATCTCTCTCTCTCACACACACACACACACACACTATCTCTGTCTCTTTCTCTCACACACTATCTCTCTCTCTCTCACACACACACACACACTATCTCTCTCTCTCTCACACACACACACACACACACACACACACACACACACACACACACACACACACACACACACACACACACACACACTATCTCTGTCTCTCTCTCTCACACACACACACACATTATCTCTCTCTCTCTCACACACACACACATACACACACGCGCGCACACACACACAAGTCGAGGCAGAACAGGTCGAGGCACCTGAGCAGGAAGTAAATGGAGAGGTGTTCCATTATTACACGTGATAAAACAAAAGTTCAGTGCTTTATAGACGCTCACAGACGCGCGTTATCGATCACTTGATTCTTCATTGGGAGAATATGGTATGTCTGAGTTACTCTGTTATGTAAGCGGTGTTTATTGGCAGCTAAGACAAGCAGAGGTAAACTCTGTCGTCTTTTCACGTGACAACTACACGTGAAATGTTTACGTTGTTTATTTTACAACTACAAACGGTTTATAGTTTCTTCTAGTATTTCGCTAAACTAAAAGCAAGACACTTGCTCAGCGTCGAAGGCGACTCGCGTCACTGGCGGCATAGAGTTTATTGTTGTTTGTTGAATGTAGAGTTTAGAAATGTTTGTTGAATGTGGTGTTTAGTATTGTGTGTTGATTGTAGAGTTTAGTGTTGAATGTAGAGTTTAGCATTGTGTGTTGATTGTGGTGTTTAGCGTTGTGTGTTGATTGTAGAGTTTAGTGTTGTGTGTTGACTGTGGTGTTTAGCATTGTGTGTTGATTGTGGTGTTTAGCATTGTGTGTTGACTGTGGTGTTTAGCATTGTGTGTTGATTGTGGTGTTTAGCTTTGTGTGTTGATTGTGGTGTTTAGCTTTGTGTGTTGATTGTGGTGTTTAGCTTTGTGTGTTGATTGTGGTGTTTAGCATTGTGTGTTGATTGTGGTGTTTAGCATTGTGTGTTGATTGTGGTGTTTAGCATTGTGTGTTGATTGTGGTGTTTAGCATTGTGTGTTGATTGTGGTGTTTAGCATTGTGTGTTGATTGTGGTGTTTAGCATTGTGTGTTGATTGTGGTGTTTAGCTTTGTGTGTTGATTGTGGTGTTTAGCTTTGTGTGTTGATTGTGGTGTTTAGCTTTGTGTGTTGATTGTGGTGTTTAGCTTTGTGTGTTGATTGTGGTGTTTAGCTTTGTGTGTTGATTGTGGTGTTTAGCTTTGTGTGTTGATTGTGGTGTTTAGCTTTGTGTGTTGATTGTGGTGTTTAGCATTGTGTGTTGATTGTGGTGTTTAGCATTGTGTGTTGATTGTGGTGTTTAGCATTGTGTGTTGATTGTGGTGTTTAGCATTGTGTGTTGATTGTGGTGTTTAGCATTGTGTGTTGATTGTGGTGTTTAGCATTGTGTGTTGATTGTGGTGTTTAGCATTGTGTGTTGATTGTGGTGTTTAGCATTGTGTGTTGATTGTGGTGTTTAGTGTTGTTTGTTGAATGTAGAGTTTAGTGTTGTGTGTTGACTGGTGTTTAGCGTTGTGTGTTGATTGTGGTGTTTAGTGTTGTTTTTTGAATGTAGAGTTTGTGTGTCGATTGTGGTGTTTAGCATTGTGTGTTGATTGTAGAGTTTAGTGTTGTTTTTTGAATGTAGAGTTTAGTGTTGTGTGTTGACTGTGGTGTTTAGCATTGTGTGTTGGATGTAGAGTTTAGTATTGTTAAAAGCAACTGTCTGTTATTTAATCAGTGAATCAGGAACTCTTTGCAGATGTGTTGTAGAAGTGAGAGTAGTAATGTACCGTTTCACTCCATGTTCACCCCCACATTATCGCTGCATCAATAATTTGTACAAAATTGTAATCTCAAGTCCCTAAGATTACAATTTTGCTCCAATTAGTGAAATCAAATGCAGGTTATTAGAACGTTATAAACAAATGTGAAGACAACTGATTTTGCCTGTGCTCAGACAGTCTAACTCTTTAAAATGTGTACAGTGGAATATACGGCTCAAGCTGTCCAAGCCAGATCAAGAAACACAGTAAATATGCATTTGGCAAAAAAGATGAATGACTTTAATGAATGGATGTATGAATTTACAACTAGTATCTATTCATATAAGCTCATTTATGCAACTGTAACATTTTTAGTTACAATGCACAACAATTCCAGATTTTAAATATCACACTGTAAAAATTACATGATCACTAAGGTATGACAAGATTTTATATTGTGTAACTCCAATAAAATAATCTAGATTCAACTTTTTGTTTTATTTTTAATTCACTTTAATGTTATTTAAGTTGAAAGGACTCAAACATCCAAGTTGATACCTCATTGAAGGCAGCAGCTTTTACAGTGCATTTATTTGTTGATGTTTCAGCCTCGTTCAGAAGCAAGAGCAACATGTCAGAGCAGCATATGGACAGCACAGGAGCTCTTACACTGAAAAAACCCAGAGCGTCGCACATTCAACAGACGGCGAGATGCAGTCAATACCTCCAACCCACTGGCCAGGGCCGAGATGGACGTGACCTCGTCGAGCTGCAGAAGAAGGTCAGTTTCTTTCGTAAGCTGGGCTACTCTCCAGAGGAGGTGAAGGCCGTCCTGAGGAAGCTGGGCCTTGGGACAGACACCAATGCTGTACTGGGGGAGTTGGTGCGATCAGGGGTGAAGGCAGTGCCCTCTTCCAGCTCTGACAGTGATGACGGTGGGTTCAGTTTGCCCCATTGCGGAGGACGCTCATCTAGGGAACAGGGCTCAGCGCTGGAGAACAACAGTGAACCCGAAAGTGACTTGAAACCTATAGTCATTGATGGCAGCAACGTGGCCATGAGGTGAGGACACAAGGACGCTTTCAATTGTCTTTCAATAGAGAATATTTGCGATTTGAGTCTGCGCCAGTTTAACAGGTATCAACAAGTTGCTGTTACAAATGGAAGTTCAGGATAACTGTGCTCTGCGGCTGTGAATGAACTTTTCCCAAACTATGTAATGCTTTGACTTCACATTTTTTAAATGTGAATCCACCTCAATAGAAATGAGCTAACTTTGTTATCCTTGACAAAGAAGGTGTAACACAGAGCGACATTTTATTTTAAATAAACTCAAACCCTTTAAAAAAAATTTTAAATAACATAAATAATGGAATAGATGCAAAATTGTTCATAGCTCTTTATTTTAAATTTTCTTAGTTATTCAGTTCGAATTTAGTAAGTATTTTGTTGATTTATAATATTAGTTTCCACTTCCCGTACCGAATTGCTCACTTTGCCTTCGGGCATTACTTAAACCTGCTTCTTCTGAAAATGTTTTTACTTCCCGTTTGTCTCTGCCTCTCTGTTCTCTAATATGCAAATTTTATTTAACCATTTTGATACCCGTATGCTCATCAAACCTAGCAACATTTTTTGCTCATGCTCTTTTGCAAAGGTCAAAGCCTGCATTCTGTGAAATGAAAGAGATGAAGTTGTCAATTGCACCTCTTTACATTCAGTAAATGTGAAAGGTTACTGATGCATTGACGTTTGTGAGAACATTGCTCTTTTGTTTGCATCGCGATCAAAGCAATCAAATCCGTCATCATTTCTATCTGTTTTTCTTTATCAGTTAACACACCATAAGCGTGTCTGACAGGCATCTTTCAGCAACTTCAGTGCACCGTCCAGTTTTTTTGTGATGTTCTCCAAACAAGCTTGTGTTTTTGCTTGCTGCTTCCTCCCATTAGCATTTCTAGAGGTGAAATTTTGTGCAATGGATCAAGCTGATTCGTTTTAGGTTCATTGAGTCTTCTGAATTCAAAACTTATATGGGAGCAGGCTAATTGTTTTTACATGCAATCTTCAAGAAATCACATCATTACTGCATGATGCATTGTGCTGCAATCAGGTTCAGTGTTTACTGTAAACTGATTCAATTAAATGAATTAGTCTCCTCAATCTGCCTCATATATATATATAAGTTATGCCTTGAGATACGAGCATAATCCGTTCCAGGACCAACCTCGTAACTCGAATTGCTCGTATCTCAAATAATTTTTTCCCAAAAGAAATAACAGAAAAAAAAATGTTTTTAATTGCTATATAAACACACACACAGAAAATGATGGTATATAAGGATTCAAAATAAAATGTGGTTTTAATTATGAGTTCTTATCTTTGAGACAGACGATACAGTAGCGGCTAATGGCGACATGTGCAGAGGAGGGAGGGATTACGTAGATAATGGAAACACAATACAGAAGTGTATTGTTTCTTCCCGTGTAGTGTATTGGATAAACTACACGCACAATAATGTATGCCTCAGAACTTCATATTTATTATTATTGAATATTTGTGCTGCTTCCAGCTTAATACTAGTGAATCACTCGTCGCCCCCGGTAACCTCCCGCTGTAAAACCAAGCTGCCTCTAGTGGAGATCATATGCAGTTACCCCATAAATGAGGAGCTTGAGCTGCTCCGAGTACTCAACTACCGAGTGTCAGCGTCTGTAAGCGTGCTCATATCTCAAAGCAAAAAAATGATTATCTCGGACGGAATACTCGTATGTCAGGACGCTCGTATCTCAAGGTATTACTGTGTGTGTGTGTGTGTATATATATATATATATATCAGTGGCGTAGCCTCAGATTTTCAATTGTTTAAAATCGCGACTGTGAAAACTTTACATTACACGCGCATTACACCGTAACTAGTCTTGGCTGAGAGGTTAAGGCGATGGACTAGAGATCCGTTGGTGTGTCCCCGCGCAGGTTCGAATCCGGCCGACTACGTTATGCTCAGGCCCCCTCATTTTAAGCTGGGCCCCCTCAAAAATAAATTTCTGGCTACGCCCCTGATATATATATATAAATAATTTTTAAAAATTCATGCAGCAGCGCGGCATATTTTACATGCTCTAAAAAGCATTGAGTTTTTCATAGTAACATGCTAAAACTAAATGACATTCATATTTAATAATTCACTAATTTAACTGACACTCTCTCTCTCTCTCTCTCTTTCTTTCTTACTGTCTCTCTTGTTCTCTTTCAGTCATGGGAACAAGGAAGTGTTTTCATGCCGAGGGATTGAGTTGGTAGTCAACTATTTCCTTGACAGAGGACACAAAAATATCACTGTTTTTGTCCCTTCCTGGAGAAAAGAGCAGCCCAGGCCTGATGTACCTATTTCAGGTAGAGACACTCCCTCAGCGCTTTTGGTAAAAATGAGTCATCGCAGACTGGTTTCTCCGAAAAGTGAAAACGCCCATCTGACTAAAGACTAAAAGCTTGGAGTTAATCAGTTTTTCTTAAGAAATGAACACTTCTATTCATAAAAGATGCATTAAATTGATCAAAAGTGGTAGACAAGACATTTATAATGTTACTAAAGATTTGAATTTCAAATAACAACTTTTTATTCATCAAAGAATCCTTAAGATAAAATGTACCACTGTTTCCACAAAAAAAAAAATTTCTTTGAATAAGAGTTTTCAACCGATAACAATCATAAATGTTTGTTGATCATCATATTTGAATGATTTGTGACAATTCATGCGACACTGAAGACCTGAGTGAAGATACTGAAAATACAGCTTTCACAGGAATAAATTACACTCTGCTATATATTCACATAGTAAACAGCTGTAAACATTGTACTATGCTACAATATTTCTTTATGTAGTTTTGATCAGGCTTGGTGAGAATAGATTTCTTTCAAAAGCATAAAAAATACAAAAAAACTTTTTACTGACCTCAAACTTTTGAAAGTGTACTAATAGACAATGTCTTCAATTACGTTAGCTTGATATAAAAACTCAACTCAATCTAACGTAATTGAAGTCACTTAAAACAAGATTTTTTTTTTCTTGGTTTAATCATAAGCCTCTCTAATATTTGTTATATTTATGCTTAAATGTATGCTGAAAAAGTAAGAGGAAAGATAGATAATAAAACAAAATATATTGGGTTGTTCAGACCGTTCATGTAAATAATACAAAAATATCATGCCAGTGTAGAAATCTACGCATTTTACGTTTTACTTTTTTAAATGCTGATTAAAATTTGATTCTGTTACACATTCATAAGCAATATGGTACTGTTTATGAACAGTACTGTTTTTAATCAAAAATAACATTCTTCCCGGCTGGTTGTATTTCTCAACTGTTTGTTGTTGTGAACAATTTTCCATTCATTAGTTTGTTGCTAAACCGTACACACCTGGTACTAGTACAACATGATGACCTTTGTTTTAGGACTTTAGAAACACTCATGTTTAGCACAACAGCCCTGAGGTGTTGATGCAGTGATGATAATCTCACTTGTTTATTGTCTCTGGACTGGCTCTCTTCTGTCGTGTTCGCCCCTGCTCAGATTCCTCAAGTCAATTCAGGCAAGAGCCATAATAACAAAACTGGAATAATAAGGAAGAGTTAAGTTTCCTGCAGGTTGCACTGGGAATTCCCCACCAGGAAGTTTCCCTATTGCCCACAGTTTGACTGTGAATCTTTAATCCAGTCCAGTGTTGCTTGCCTCTTTCCTGTTTCACAACTGATACCCTGTTTTGTTTGGGATCTTATGGTTTACTATTTTCTCCAAATGGCCACTTTTGGTGGATATTAATGTTTATGTGAAGTAATCATTTGTTTTGAATCAGTGATGAAGAGAATTGTAGTCCATCTCAAGTCCAAAACCATATTTTCAGCTTTTGTATTATAGAACATTTGTTCTCAAGTCTGTGTCCAGTCTTGACCAGACTCGGGTACTACAAAACTTGTAATTACATAAAAGATAAAAAAGAATATTAAAAAAAGAATAACCAAAGAGGTTTGGACAAATTAACCCATGGCATCAATTCAGTTAGTGCAAACTGATCCAGTACACGTTTGAAACTGAAGCAGGACATGGGTCTCAAGACCGTGACATAGCTGTGGTCAAAAGAGATGAACATTGAATCTGAATATTGCTTTCATTTATCCTAAAAACGCAATTCTAAAGCAATTTAACTTTTAACAGTTTATTTTTATGGTGTAATCATATCAGTGGTAAATGATCTCCCATGGCAATAAGCCGTTCCTAAGAATTGTTCACAAAGAAAATAAAAAAACTTTATCTTTGTTTCCAGATCAACATATTTTGGAAGAGCTGGAAAAAAAGAAGTTTCTGGTCTTCACACCTTCACGAAGGATTGGGAGCAAGCGCGTGGTCTGCTATGATGATCGCTTTATTGTCAAGTTAGCTCATGAGCAGGATGGCATTATAGTGTCCAATGACGCGTATCGTGACCTGCAAAGTGAACGTCCGGAGTGGCAGCGTTTCATTGAGGAGAGATTACTTATGTACTCTTTTGTAAATGACAAGTATGTTATTACATCTTTTCTTCTAATATTGGTAATACCTCATCTCATTGCTGTCCGTTACTCTAACCATCATCACTCCATTTTGCACAGGTTCATGCCACCTGATGACCCACTCGGCCGTCATGGACCCAACTTGGATAATTTCCTTCGGAAAAAAGCAATATTGCTTGACCACAAGCGCCAACTCTGTCCATATGGTAATTATCACTGTCTGGAGCTAGGAATCCTGTAACCCCGTTATTAACCACTAATTGAAATAGGTTTATAGGGCTGTCAAGTTAATGTGTTAGTTGTGCAATGAATTATAAAAAAAAAAAGTGATGTCATTAATCATGTCCAATTACTCGTCCCAAATACAGGGGCTGGTCATATAATTAGAATATCATCAAAAAGTTTATTTCACTCAAAATTCCATTCAAAAAGTGAAACTTATATATAACGTATATTATTTTCGTTCATTACACACAGACTGATAGATTTCAGATATTAATTTTGATTATTATAAATGACAACTAAGGAAAATTAGAGTATTACTTAAGACCAATACAAAGAAAGGCTTTTTAGAAATCTTGACCAACTGAAAAGTATGAGCATGTACAGCACTCAATACTTAGTTGGGGCTCCTTTTGCCTGAATTACTGCAACAATGTGGCGTGGCTTGGAGTCGATTAGTCTGTGGCACTGCTCAGGTGTTATGAGAGCCCAAGTTGCTCTGATAGTGGCCTTCAGCTCTTCTGCATTATTCGGTCTGGCATAATCGCATTTTCCTCTTCACAATACCACATAGATTTTCTATGGGGTTAAAGTCAGGCGAGTTTGCTGACCAGATAAGATCAAGGATACCATGGTCTTTAAACCAGGGACTGGTTGCATTGGCACTGTGTCAAAACACAGTGGACCAACACCAGCAGATGACAGCACCCCAAACCATCACTGACTGTGGAAACTTTGTATTGGACCTCAAGCAAATGTGTGTCTCTCTCCTCTCTTCCTCCAGTCTCTGGGACCCTGATTTCCAAAGGAAATGCAAAATCTGCTTTCATCAAAGAACATAACTTTGGACCTCTCAGCAGCAGTCCAGTTCTTTTTGTCTTTAGCTCAGGCGAGATGCTTCTGACGCGGTCTGTTGTTCAAGAGCGGCTTGACAAGGAATGCGACAGCTGAAACCCATGTCTTGCATACGTCTGTGCATAGTTGATCTTGAAGCACTGACTCCAGCTGGAGTCCACTCTTTGTGAATCTCCCCCACATTTTTTAATGGGTTTTGTTTCACAATCCTCTCCAGGGTGTGGTTATCCCTATTGCTTGTACACCTTTTTCTACCACATCTTTTCCTTCCCTTCGGCTCTGTATTAATGTGCTTGGACACAGAGCTCTGTGAACAGCCAGCCTGTTTTGTGTCTTGGCCTCCTTGTGCAAGGTGTCAATGGTCGTCTTTTGGACAACTGTCAAGTCAGCAGTCTTCCCCATGATTGTGTAACCTACAGAACTAGACTGAGAGACCATTTAAAGGCCTTTGCTGGTGTTTTCAGTTAATTAGCTGATTAGAGTGTGGCACCAGGTGTCTTCAATATTGAACCTTTTCACAATATTCTAATTTTCTGAGATACTGAGATACTGGGATTTTCCTTAGTTGTCAGTTATAATCGTCAAAAGTGTTTGTAGTTGTCAGTTATAATTATCAAAAAGAAAAGAAAAAACATTTGAAATATATCAGTCTGTTTGTAATGAATATACAAGTTTCACTTTTTGAATGGAAATAGTGAAATCAAATTTTTGATGATATTCTAATTATATGACCAGCTCCTGTATTTAATAATGAGAGACAGTCATCACAGACATTCAAGGTAAATGTAATACTCTGTAGGCCAGTGATAATCATGTGTTCAACCCTATGGAGACAAAACAAACAACATATTGACCTCTAAATCAACTTCTATCTATACAGTGCTTTCATCTGCCAAAGTAATAATGTACTTTTGAATTTTTTTGAATTGTAGGCCTTTTCTTATACTGATAAATATGTGATTGATGACAATTAAATTGATTAAAGTGTCCATATTATGCTCTTTTAGAAGTTCAAATTCAGATTACATTTACGTAATTAAACGTTCGTCAAACACATAATCTTTCTTATACTGTACATTTCTGTAGCACATATGTCCAATAGCTTTTTGAGGGTGGGCCAAAGCCACCAGTTGATGGGTGTTCTGCAAATGTGTAACGTCGTGACATGGCCAAGTCACATAAATAATTGCAGGACTTTCTTGGATAGATTAACTTTGTTCTTTGTAAATTTCAAGATCCAGCCTTAGTGTTTTACCTAACCCTATATCTGGGTCTCCAAGAGCTAGACTGAATATCTCTCTGTCCTGCAGAGTTTAGCTCCAACTTGATCAAACTTGCTTACCTGTAATTTTCTAGTAACTCTGAAGACCTTAATTAGCTTAGTGTTTATGATTATGGTTGCAGCTAAACTTTGTGGGGTGTTGGGTCTCCAGAAGCTAGGGTAAAGGCTTCTCATAGGTTTGGGTCAAATAATAGGGCTGTCAGGTAATTCAGAGTTGATTTGAAGAACCCTGAAATAGACCTTTCAACATATTTGTCTTTTTCTCTTAAGCAAAAAAGTGCACATATGGGATCAAGTGCAAGTTCTACCACCCAGAGCGCACTAACCAGTCACAACGCTCTCTAGCTGATGAACTTCGAGAAAATGCCAGAATGTCTGGTTCTAAAGAGGACGGCAGAATGCCTGGGAGAGGCATGTACCCAAGGAATGACCCCGGTTTTGGGTCCAACTCTCCCTCTTTGGAGCAAGAACTTGAACAGAAACTCAAATTAGACCCCAAGAGTTCTGACAGCAGGAATGTTATGCTCAATTGCTGGGAGGATATTTTGTCCACGAAAAAGACCTTAAATACTGCCACAGTGGGACAGCGCAGTGCTTTGGTTGACAGAACCAGTCTGCAAGGACCATTCCCAGCAAACTCTTCGTCCATGTTCAGTTCTGACTCTGGGCTTGGGTCCTACGAAAGCCAGTTTTCAGAGCCATCCCAGAGCATTGACGACTTGCATAGGATGAGATCGAGTCATCCACAGTTGTCTGTTATCCCTGTCACACCTGTAGGTGGCCAACACTACTATGACAACATGAATTCTTTCTCCAACTTTCACCCCAACTATAGTCCCTATAGCTCCCTGCCTCTGCCCGACCCTGTCCATCATTACAGTCTCCCTGCTCATGGTAGCTGGCCTCATCCTGTCTACATGCCACAGGCAAACAGTTTACCTGAACCTTTACACTACTCTAGTTCACACAGGTCTTTCGATGGTTATGGAAGCCAGCAGCACTCAGCCATGCCACAGTTCAGCACTTTCCAGGAAGAAAGAGAGGACGTTAGGAAGAAACTTCATGCGATTTTTAACCCACGTCATGTAAACAAAGTTATGGAAATGTTCCCAGAGCTGAAAGATGCACAACAGCTGGCTGAAAAGGTTTTTAGTCTCAAGTCCAGTGGCGAGTTCTTTTGATTCTTTGAAACTTTGGGACCACAAAAAAGACGATACATAAATAATCTCTCAAAAGAAAGAGACATGTCAGATCTGAGAATCTAATGGCCAGTGCATGTGTAGCACTTTGGGAAACCCAAGTTGGACGACTGTCTTTTCCTTTTCCCTGATCCTGTCTCCCTTTCTCTCCCACTTCACTTCCTGTCAGTTTTCTGTACCAGGGATGTTCAAACTCTGTCCTGGAAGGGCTACTGTCCTGTAGAATTTAGCTCCAAGTTGCCACAGCACGCCTAACTGAATGTTTTCTAGTATACCCAAGACCTTGATTAGCTAGTCCAGACCTGTTTAATTGGGATTGCGGCTATACTCGGGTCAGTGGCCCTCCAAGAGAAGGATTGTGCACCCCTCCAATCAATACTGTCCTATCTCATTAAAGACAAAAATGGTGTAAGTCTCTCAGGGGGGGAAAGTGCAACAATTATACCTTCAGTGGTACAGCAGCTTGCTTCTGGGTCAATGCCCTTAAGGACTTCAACCCTGCTCCTGGAGACCCGCTGTCCCGCAAGGCTTATTTTTAGCCCATTGGCTAATCTTCAACGTGTTTGCTCTTAAACAGTCATCTCGGATTGATCCTTTTTTGAGTTTACCCCAAAAACATTTCTGCCTTACAAGAGAAGTTATGGACAATTGCACCACAGGTATGATTCAGTAGCAACACTTTACAACAAGGTTTCATTAGTATTTATTACATTTATTCAAATTAAAAGTTTGTTAGCATTAATGCACTGAACGAACATGAACAAGGAGCGACTGCATTTTTATTAACTAATGTTATTCACCAATTCAGTTTACTGCACTTCTGTGGTATCCGTAAACGGTGATTGACTGTTGCAGAACTCCGAATGAAATTCAATGACGTCAAGGCTGCAATGTGATTGGTTATCAAAGCATTGCTTTCTCCAATGGTAGAGCCACAGAGCCTAGTGTCATCCAATAATAAGACCATCTCTGGCAGGACACCGGGTCCCCAGGAGCAGGTTTGAAGGGACAAATGTGTACCGTGTTAACTCTTTATTGTATTACTTTAGGGGTACATTCTTAATACCCTTAAGGTGCTTTCTTTGGGGTTTCTGCGCCAGTACTAAGCTGTGGTACACCCAAAGGTGCTGTTTTTGCCCTTTTTCTGAAAGTATAGCCCTGGTGTTTTCATCTTTTCTGTGTTTTGGAGGTTTTAGACAGAGGCTCTTTAGAGTCTCGGAAACTTAAATGATTTATCACATAGTACGTGTGGTAACTACGTATGACTACAAAGTCAAATGTGTGTCTAGTTGTTTTTTAAAGAGGTTGATGCACATTGCATCAATTGTTGCTCTTAACATGTAGCGAACTGTACTTTGGCTCAAAGGCTGCAGATTTGGTTTGAAATGCAATTTAAGCTTTTTAAATGCAGTTGTATGTAACTGGCAGTCATTAAGGACCAGTCCTGCTTTCAATGTTCAAAGTAATTTTGTAGTTAGTAAGTCTGCTGCTAAATGTTCATTCAATATCACTCCACCACAGAATCACTTTAAAAAGCAATAGATGTGCTTGCTTTTCTCCTGAAGACTTTTCATTGTACTTCTGTCTTTCAGTTATTACGGATGGGAATCCCCTGTTATGTTTTTATTACAGTACTCATGTTAAACACTACAATTTGACTCTGACAATTTCTGAATCTTACCACAGTAGTGGATATCATATTTCATTGTACTTTAATGTTACATGTTTCTTATCTGGTTCTGTTATGTAATGCTAAGCTTGTGGATTTTGTCAATTTGAATGTACTACAAAGGACATCTAGCATTGTTCCTGCAATGCAAAATATTCAAATGTCCGCTTTTAAGCGAGAATAATGAATCCTTTGTACTAATTTGTCATGATTTACCTTTATATGCGTGTCAAAAGATGTCAAAGCCTTGACATAATATCAGAAATAAATGAGAGCTTAGATGTCAACATAATGCTGATATCATTATTATTGTTATAATTATACTGATGTTTTATTCAGTTTTCAAATTAGCATATTAGGTATTTGTGTAACTGTATCACACTTGCATCTTTGTTTGACTAATATCTATTTTAAGACACTATCTGTGAGTACGAGTTCATCTAGTTTCATGTTTTCTCTTCAGAGGAGATGGTCTAAGCCGATTCTAACTGTAGCATCTGTTTGCAAAGATGTTCCATTAACATGAGATTGTGTGCATTGTTTTTTTTTTGTCTGCTTAATGTTTCAGTTCTTAAAAATGTCATGCTCATCTGCTGTAACAGCTTGTCACGTGTGGTTCAAGGTGTCCGAGTTGCGACATGTTTATTACCTGCCACTGCCTTAATCAATAATGTGAACAGGAAATAAGTTCTCAGAGTTGAAAAAAGATGTACTTCCTGCTCTGTGTCCCTTAAACATTCATTAAAAAGCCAAATACACAACCTATTATTTGATTTTTTTTTTTCTTCTTTTGGTGCATATGCTGCTGCTGTTAAAATTTAAAATGCTATGTTTCAAGGTGAAATTGTCAATAATAGCAATGACCATTTATAAAAATAATGGTAATACAAAAATGAAATCTGTGTAAGAACTTGAGGAAGGAGCTGTGTTTGCATCTGAATGTAACTTCCACAAAAATGGAATATCTCTATAAATACAGCTGTGATGCGATTGGATAACCAGCAGACCAATCACAGCCTCTAATGATTGGTAAAAAGTTTCCATTTCAGTTTATCGGATCAAAACAATCTGCCTCAATTGAGCGCTTAAATTCTTTTTACATTTATGCACATCTTGCAGTTCCCTTTCAAGGGAACTCGAGCTGCGTCTAAAGCGTTTGACATAGCGTCTTGTTCCCTCTTCAGGGAACTATGGTTACATATGTAAACTGAGATATTTTTATTTTTTGCAATATCCCATTAATGCGCATAAAAATAGGTGGATGGAAGCATAGTTAATTTGCATACAAAGACATTAGTGTTTACTTTTTTTGCTTGTTGATGGCGTAATTTAAACCAAGAAACATCAATGAAAATCACAGTGATTTTATGGGCCTTAAAAATAAAGAAGTAAAAATAAAAAGTTAATATGAACATTAACTCAATGTACAAATTAAGTGTTAAAATACAACAATACAATTAACAACTTTGCATGCACAACAACTAAAAAAACTATTAGCAAAGTCTTTAAGAAAATAGTTTTAGATGGAGTTTAACAAGTAATGCCGCAGACACGAGCCTTTCATGTTAACAGTATTATTGACATGTTGTCTGATGTTGTCACGAAATCAAATGTTTGTCAAGCAGTTTCTGTTTTGCTTTTAATTGTGAATAACCACAATGTTTTAACTGGCATGTGAAGTATGTACCAGTGCTATAACTGACAACTTTAAAGTCAACAAAGTTCGTAATGGTTGTTACGTCATTGCATTTGAAAAATTATTTCTGTCTATCTGATGTTACAGCTAAAAGCTGTTTGCAGCTTCTAAATATTTAAAGATACATAAATGATGAGGAGCAAGGCAATTTGTTTGTTTGTGGTGGATGCATGTTCAGCATGTAAGAATAACTGACTTTGGGCTTTTAAATTATTCGAAAAATGAATGCACCCTGAGGCGGTAATGCGGTCATGACGCAAAGCAGAGATACACCTCAGGTGTGCATTCATTTTTCAAATAATCTATTCGCCGAAACCTTATTCTGCTTATACAACCTCAAAACATTGTTCAGATGACGTATTTAAATACATTTGTCAGGTTTTGTTCTTGTGCTGCTGTCGTCAGCTGTAAGGATTTACAAAATCATTAGTCGAAGTGAAATAGAGCTGTAATGCTGTCAAAACCTGCCTGGAAATACACATTACATTCATCAACTTATCAGATTCAAGCGTTCAGCAGCTCCGTAGTATAAATGTCATCATTCAGTGTCGAAGGTGGATTTTGTTTTCCTTCCCTCCCTTTCAGACAAAATATTGATTGACCTACCTCTACAAGGAAGAAGGAAGCAACAAAAAGTGTTTTATGTATATGCAAAACAGCTCCTTGTAAACCATGTGACCATTGTTTATTTCTTTATCTCAGTACATAGGAATGTGATTTCCTTCCTCAGTAAGAGGAAGTTAGGTGCCCACAATAGCCAAAAAAAGCAAACGCTTTTGCACAAGACGTATGTAACATTATGGCATCTTTAACAAACAGTTGATTAAGTTTTTCAACATTTCCTTGGAGTTCCAAAGCAATAATCTCTTTACTGAAACATCTGAACACATACAGGGAACGTCTTTAGACAACTTCATCTTGGAGATCACAGGTGGCGTCTTAGTAGAATGCAAATGAGAGGTTGATATTTGCATCCTATGACTGTTTAAAAGTCAACTTTGTCCCTGTTAAATAGGGTGTTTCTTTCATTTGCATTGGCGGATATTGGCAATAAGTAGACTTGCCTGGAATTTGTCATTTGTCACGATTTACGCCTTCACCTTGTATGTAAATATTCTGGCGGATTCGATAGTTTACTAAGTTACTGTTGAGAATGCGCTACGGTTCAAATACAAAATTTCGCAGAATTTCTCCCGCAGTGAGCGCACAATCTCATAGCAATTTGGTAAGATTTCGCACAAGATGCTTATGCCTCACTGACGATTAGGGTTGGACCTTCATGCTTCATTCATATTATAAAATCCAAGCTTCTTTAGTTCCTTATCTTCTTTTGGAATAATAATAAGAGAGCTTCCTGCTTGCTGTTTATGATCTGACGATTAGGGCTGGAACTTCATGCTTAATTCATCTGATAAAAGCCATGCTTTCGAATGAATTACCCACTTTATAAAATAGATTTTCTCATGAGATCAGGTTGGTCTACTCTAGAGCAAAGGTGTCAAACTCACGGCCCGCGGGCCACATCCGGCCCGGCGTGTCTCCTATCCGAGGAAAGGAAATAGTAAAAATAAGCAAAGACTTAGAGGTTGATTCCCTGAAAATGTCGCTCTGTGAAACCAACAACCAAATTCTGGGCTAGGTCTGTATCGTTGTATGATGTATGATGTTGAATTAGCATTTTAGCACTTGCAGTTCCGTCATCCTGAAGTCAATGGGGTTTTTGAATGGGGTTTTGGTTCAGATCTTTTCTCTTTTGATTCCATGACATAAAATAATGTAATATACTATTTTTAAGCTTTTACTTGTCCTGCTAAGTGGGGTTACAGATGGTGTCGTAAAACTCATACTCTTTCACAGCCTCATTGAGTTTAGAATAACTCTCTTGCAAACTATTATAA
This sequence comes from Rhodeus uyekii, assembly GCA_037043235.1. NCBI lineage: Eukaryota > Metazoa > Chordata > Actinopteri > Cypriniformes > Acheilognathidae > Rhodeus > Rhodeus uyekii. The sequence goes on along the minus strand of JAWRVZ010000191.1, from coordinate 81,597 downwards.
CTCAAACTTTCAGGGAAAATTATTTAAAGACTGAAAGGCTTTTTTTGAAGCTTAATGATGATTACATTGAAATCATGTATTTACACTTTGTTTTCGTTATTGATGAACAAAACTTGCACGTATTACACATTTTTGTTGGTCGCAAAGCATATTTTGGGCAATAATCCAAAAGCCAATGGAAAGATCCTGTTGGGATTTTTGTGGAGGAATCCAGAGGAATCTTTACAGAGACGGCTCGTGACTGCAGTGGATCGGGAGCGAGTGGCGGAAGTGTTCCTGATCTACTCCCAAGCCATCAACAACTTACTGAATGCTACAAATGCACCATGTCCAGGGTCACTGAGAAAAAAGAGGAAATGAAAAAATAAATATCAGAAGAAAAGAACAGCAATGAAACCCTAAAACACATTTTCTTTAAATGTTAACAGATATGTACAGGTTGCACATCAACGAAAACAACATTAGCACTCCTGTTTAATAAAGAAAAAAAGTTTTTTTTGGGTATAAAAAGCACGAAAAGCATGTGAGGTACATCCGTTCACTCGACAGCTGTGGCTGGAGACGACACTTTTACATCAACAGTTTCTCTGTATTGCTCATGAGAGTAGACTTGTTTAAACCAATCAGTGGAGAATTCAAATGTTAAAAGTTCAACCAATAATAATAACCATAAATGTTTCTAGAGCAAATCCTCATATTAGAATGATTTCTGAAGGATCTTGTGACACTGAAGACTGAAAATTCAGCTTTGATCACAGGAATAAATTATATTTAATTACACACTCACCTAAAGGATTATTAGGAACACCACATTAATACTGTTTTTGACCCCCTTTCGCCTTTAGAACTGCCTCAATTCTATGTGGCATTGATTCAACAAGGTGCTGAAAGCAATGTTGAAAGAAATGTTGGCCCATATTGATAGGAGCATCTTGCAGTTGATGAAGATTTGCACATCCAGGGCACGAAGCTCCCGCCCGTACCAGCACATCGATGCTCTATTGGGTTTGAGATCTGGTGACTGCGGGGCCATTTTAGTGCAGTGAACTCATTGTCATGTTCAAGAAACCAATTTGAAATGATTCAAGCTTTGTGACATGGTGCATTATCCTGCTGGAAGTAGCCATCAGAGGATGGGTACATGGTGGTCATAAAGGGATGGACATGGTCAGAAACAATGCTCAGGTAGTGGCATTTAAACAATGACCAATTAGTACTAAGGGGTCTAAATTTTGCCAAGAAAACATCCTCCACACCATTACACCACCACCAGCAGCCTGCACAGTGGTAACAAGGCATGATGGGTCCATGTTCTCATTCTGTTTATGCCAAATTCTGACTCTACCATCTGAATGTCTGAACAGAAACCGAGACTCATCAGACCAGGCAACATTTTTCAAGTCTTCAACTTTCCAATTTTGATGAGCTTGTGCAAATTGTAGCCTCTTGTTCCTATTTGTAGTGGACACGAGTGGTACCGGGTGGGGTCTTCTGCAGTTGTAGCCCATCTGCCTCAAGGTTGTGCATGTTGTGGCTTCACAAATGCTTTGCTGCAAACCTCAGTTGTAATGAGCGGTTATTTCAGTCAAAGTTGCTCTTCTATCAGCTTGAATCAGTTGGCCCATGACCTCTGACCTCTAGCATCAACAAGACATTTTTGCCCACAGGACTGCCGCATACTGGATGTGTTTCCCTTTTCACACCATTCTCTGTAAACACTAGAAATGGGGAAAATCCCAGTAAGTGAGCAGATTGTGAAATACTCAGACCGGCCCGTCTGGCACCAACAACCATGCCACGCTCAAAACCTTTCTTTCCCATTCTGACATTCAGTTTGGAGTTCAGGAGATTGTCTTGACCAGGACCAACAACTAAATGCATTGAAGCAAATGCCATGTGATTGGTTGATTAGATAATTACATTAATGAGAAATTGAACAGGTGTTCCTAATAATCCTTTAGGTGAGTCTATATTCGCATGGAAAACAGCTGTTTTATATTGTAATAATATTTCACAGTTTTTATAGTATTTTTGATCAAATAAATGCAGCCTTGATGAGCAGAATAATTATTTTAAAAACATTAAAAAGGCTGTCAAATAGTACTGAATTATTAATTTCCTTTATTGTCAATAAGTACATTGAAAAACACATACCATAAACCATATAGTAAACCATATAGGTAAACCATATAGTCGCAATCGTGTGTTTATTGTCTTCACGTTTCATTAGTCAAAACATTTCTGCTTTTTTTCAGCTGCTGCTCCACCGAGTATCTGAATGCCTTTGACTATGTAAGGGATTTCCCAGTGCGTCATAAGGAATTCGCATTGGACGCTCAGTGAGTGTGAGCGCCCTCTGGCTTCGAGGATGAATGAAACATACATCACACAAGAGTGTTAACGCTCCATTATGTTCAGATTGCCTCGTTTTGAATCAGAATGAAACAATAGGCCATGCATAGACAATCTTGTTTCCTTGAATCTAAATCTGGATTTATTCACATCGGCTCCTGTGTGAACAAACTTGGCCGTGTAACAGACGTTTGCCAGTAAAAACTGTGCGTGTCGAATTTACTCCAAGATTCACAATGAGACTGGAAGTGGAAGATTCTGGAAGCTTTTTAGTGCTTCCAGAAGAGTGCATGCAGTCTGCAACAATGAGACACCGGCTGTCTAGACTGGACGTGTCAAAGTGAATGTTCTAAATTTGTTCTAAAAAGTAACGCAATCGCGTGGATTTCATCAGATATAGAACATATGAGCAGCTCAGACAGCGTCACTGATGATAACGCGTTCTATTTGTGTTTGACGTGAGTCAGGGTGAAAAACCTGACAGTTTACACGTTTGTGGCAGACAAGACGGCTTATCATGTTAGCTTTCACTAGACATAACATATGGACACAATATCAAAACTTATATAACTAAACAAACTGGATATATAAGGTAAATCCCTCCGGCTTTTTTTAGTTCCTTATCTTCAGTTGGAATAATAATAAGAGAGCTTCCTGCTTGCTGTTCTTGATCTGATGTGCTCGTCTCACTGACGATTACGGCTGGAACTTCATGCTTAATTCCTCTTATAAAATCCAAGCTTTCATATGAATTACCTACTTTATAAAATACCTTTTCTCATTGGATCAGGTCGGCAGATTCTGTTGGCCTACAGTAACCCATTTAACAACTGAAGTCTAATTCATTCCCAAACAATGTTGCTGTTTGAAGGTGAAGTGTGTTGTCTCCTATCCGAGGAAAGGCAATAATAAGAATAAGCAAAGACAGGTTATTAACTTAGAGGTTGATTCCCTGAAAACGTTGCTCTGTGAAACCAGCAGCCGAATTCTGGGCTGGGAGTGTGTTCAGGAAATCATTTTTGGCATTTCACTTGCTGACACTAGTGGCACAGAAATGACACACGTCACCTTTACGGAAGCAGATGAGGACACTAGTTTGCTCATGGGAATTTACTGTACTATTTGCACTTCGCATAAGTGAATACAGTGCTGTATTGATGATGTATGATGTTGAATTTGCATTTTTGCACTTGCAGTTCCGTCATCCCAAAGTCAATGGGGTTTTTGAATGGGGATTCGGTTCACAAGGTCTGCGGTGAACACAAGCTCAAGATCTTTTCTCTTTTGATTCCATGGCATGAAATAATGAAATGTCATTTTTTAAGCTTTTACTTGCTAAAAAGTCCTAAATGGGATTACAGACGGTGTCGTAAAACTCATACTCTTTCACAGCCTCATTGAGTTTAGAATAACTCTCTTGCAAACTATTATAACTCAAACTTTCAGGGAAAATGATTTAAAGAGTTGTTGAAACGTGTGCTTTGTTTTCGTTATTTCTGAACAAAATATGCAAGTATTATGCAAGTATTTTGGTATGGCTAGACAGACAGACATGATGATAACGCATTCTATTTGTGTTTGACGTGAGTCAGGGTGCAAAACCTGACGGTTTACACCAGTGTGGCAGACAAGAGGGTTTCTTGAATTCAGTGTTTGTATCCGTTAGCTTTCACTAGAAATAACATACAGACACAATATCAAAAGTCATATCACTAAACAAACCGGATATTTAGGGTAAATCCCTCCAGCTGTTTTTGTTTTTTATCTTCAGTTGGAATAATAATAAGAGAGCTTCCTGCTTGCTGTTCATGATCAGATACTGATGAACAGAGTCAGTGTTCAGTTTTGCTCCCTGTGAAACTCATAATGATATTCCAACTGTCCAGTCAAATCATATTTGCCATTTGGCATTCAGTGACATTCTTTTACTCCAAGTAAAACCATTGGTAACACTTGTATTCCTCGTTCAGGTAATACAGGGAAAGCTAACAGAATTTGCTTGTAAATTTCACAAACAATTGCAAAGAACAGCAAGTAACATTGAATTAAACATGATTTTGCATTAGAACTATTGAAATAGTAATTTTGGTAACACTGTACTTAAAGTCTTTGTATATAATGCATTCATATTAATACTATAATAATACTGATTAAAAGGTATTAATAATGTACATTATAATGCATTATATATTTTCATAAGTAACTATAACTAAAGTTAAAATTCCTTTTTTCTTTTTTTAAGTTTTAGTGTATTATACTTTATGTATGTATATATAGTCAGAGTCATGTCGTGTCTCTTCACTCTTCCTGTTTCCTTCTGTGTGCTTCCCAGTGTCATTTCCCTCACCTGTTGTGTCAATCTCTTTCCTCATTAGTCTTGTCACCTCTGTTCCATCATTCCTTGAGTATTTTATCCCTCGTGTCTTCTTCAGTCTTTATCTGTTGTCGATAATGTTTTGGCCGTATGTTGATGTTCTTCTGGTTCTCCATAGACTTTATAAATCCAGATTTTGCTCAAGTGTACACATTTTGTTTTCTATTTAAAGTCTGTTCTTTTAGTTTGTGAATAAAGCACGTTGCAGTTTATCCTGCCTTCATCATCTCCTCTGTCGTCCCGCACCACATACCTAACGTACATATAACTTATAAATAACTTTTATAATAATTGTAATTACACTTATTTACAAGAAATGCATTATAAGGTGTATTGTTGTTACTTTAAATAAAATACATGTTCATTTAAAAGAAATTTTGTATATATATATATATATATTTTTTTTTTTTTTTTTTTTTTTTTTTTTACTTTAAGCTTATTTCAGGTAGTTGCCAAAGGTCTATTTCTCATTTTCATTTATTTTAACTTGAAATAAATAAATAAATAAAATCTATACAGGCATATTTTAACAAATAAAATGACAAAAGCAAACAGAATTTCAAAAATAAAAATAGTGGCTACAAAAATAAAAACTAATTTAAAATATTATGAAAAAAATGTAATAGTATCAATTATACTAAAATAACACTGTTTAAAAGGTAAATATATCACCAGAATTCTTCAATATGGACAATGTGGTCTTCTCATTAAAACTTTAAATATTTAAATGCTTTAAATGTTGTAAAGGTGTAAATAGAATACATAATTCAAATTCTGAATAATAAAAAGCAGAATTCATAATTGCATTTGGCAGATGCTTTTGTCCAAAGCGACATACATTGCATTCCAGGAACACATTGAATCAGTTCTTGCTTTCCCTGGGATGGAACCCATGACCTTGGCGTTGTAAACATCAATGCTCTACTGATTGAGCTACAAGTAATTACAACTTACAACTCGGAATTTCCAGAGAACTAATGTTTGTCGTTTGACAGAAACCCATCATTCTGAGGATGTGAACAGCTCCAAATAGATTGTCACTTATGGTAATGATGACGCAGAATTAGCATTAAAAAACAAGTTTCCCATTATCTGAATGGCTAAAGACCAGAAACAGCATCATACCAGTCAAAGTAGCTCTGCCCGCCGGAGGAGCCATCATGTTGTCCGTTATCAGCTGACTCCAGTTCTACGCCAAGATGGTAGTCAGGAGAGTTTTGCATGTTGCCCAGGTAGCGTAAGGTACCAGTGCTGATTCGTCCGGAGGGTAACATGATTCGGACCCTGTGCCCGATCTTCAGATCCAGGGGAGAGTGGGGTACAAACACTCGATGAGGTCCCACTCCACTCCTCCAAGACCTTACACTGAAGATATAATATCTGCATTAACAAAACTCTTTAAATGCATCACTGATTGTTTCACAGCTAGCAGTTACACACAGTTCTCTGGAACACTTGATTGTGACAATGAACACGTCGAGCTTAAAACGGTATGCAGGATACCTAATGTTAGACATGGCAGAAGTGGCTCTGGAGTCTGATGGGCAGGAGCTTTGACCGTAACGGAGCGATTCCATATCAGGTCCCTTTGACTGGTGAATCGGTCTGAGACCACCTATAGAAAGTTAGAAGAGATTATGTCATTTTTTCAATTCATTTCCTTTTTCCTTACAACCAACTGGCTGGAGCAAGAATACACTTGTTGGCTCACAGAGTTTGAATGATCTTGTTTCCTTTCATTTTTCATGATTCATATGTTGAAAATAAATGAAAGGAAACAAGATCATTCAAACTCTGTGAGCCAACAAGTGTATTCTTCCTTAGTCTCACTCAGTAAGTATTTTTAATAAAGTTAAAATGATGTATTATTAATATGCAATGCGCTTGCAGAGAGGCTCACACGCTCTTCTGATTGACATCTGTTTGTCGTTTAACATCTGTTGTGGACAGACTAAAAGGCTTTTCACATCGCGTCTGGTTTGGACCTACAGTCCACCAAAGGAATATGAACCTCTTACTAGAACATTCACGTTCCTTCTCCTCAGAATCAAGTCCATTCTCCAACCCGGACTCTGCAAAGACTTCGCTTGTTTCTTCTGAATCATTGTCTCTGTAGAGCAATCCAGACCTTACCAGAATCTCAGAGGTCAACTGAAAAGATCACATAACACAATGATCATTTTATGATCCCATGATGAGAAATATTTCCTAAATAATTTAGCTTTAATTCCATTGTCAGGCGCTTCATACTGTATATACAGCCTTTATGGGATTCTCATCATGGGAGCATTTTATGGATTTAGTCCTATATAATTTAGCTTCAATCCATTTTTATTTGTATTCAAATTATAAACAGCTTGTTAACACGTTATCATCAGACAATTTGAAATAACCTATAAAACACAAAAGTATGATCCAATAATTTATAGAACCTTTTTTAAAGCTGAATCTAGAGTGATAAACAGAGCCCCATTTTCTGAGAGGGAAACTCAAACCTTGTTTGTTCACACACTGCAAAAAAAAAAAAAAAAAACTGTATGATGATAAACATTGTTACCATGGTGTAAAATGTCTATAGAATTTGTTATGTCATGCATATCGCAGTGTCAATAAATAGCACTATTGACACTTAAAAGTGATGTAATGCATGAATGAGAATATAAATGTTGGGTATATACATGACAAGCAATTTGGGACATCCTTGATGTTCAAAATTGTTTTTAAGCACAATAAGCAGCGAAAGAATGGTCAAACGCAGATGCAATTATGTCAAAGAGCATATGGTGTGGAGTATTCATGCACATACAGCTGAAGATAAAAATTTTGGGTGTAAACCGGATGTGTGTCAGTATAGCAGATCCATGCGTTTGGTCTTAAAGTGACAGCAGCCTAATAAACCTGCTGTCCTGTCATTAATGTGAATCAAACAAACTCACTACTCTTCACTGAATAACATTGTTATATGCCATTAGAATGTCATTATTTAATAAGAATACATTTATCTTTAATTCATACAGTGATGCAATTTTTCAGTTTTACATGTGATTATTAAATATCTGTACAAATTACGTCTGTCACAGTCAAGTCACGTCTTGTCACGTCCCGCCTGTGTGATCCTTCTGTGTTTCCGTAGATTGTCACGTCAACCACTCCCCCTTGTTTGTTGTACCAGGTGCTCCTCATTTTCCCGGTCTATTTATGCCGTCATGTTCTCCCTTGTCTTTGTCGATGGTAAACATTATGTTCAGTTGTCCGGGTGTGTGGATGTTTCTAAGTGTCATTGTGTTTCGAGTTTTGCACTAAGTGCTGTTTTGAGTTCGTTTATTAAAGGGAGTTTATGTTGTATCCTGACTTTTCCGAGTCTTCTCTGCATCGCACACCGTACCCATTGTGTAACAATGTCATGCTAAATAAAACTACTATACCTGACAAATGTTTAATTCATATTTTTGGTGTATTGTAGTTGTATTGTTTGTAATTTGCTTCTTTTTTATTTTTAACAACAGAAATTAGACAAAATAACAATAAATGTATTTTTGAAAATCATGAAATCAAAATTTGGTCATATCGCGTACGCCTGCAAACAAACAAACAAACAAAACAGTTTCTTATACTTTTTTTGTCTTGTTTTCCAGAGCAAATATCTAAACATTCTTTCATCAAGATGCATTTGCTTGAGAAGCAAAATGCCACACAAAAAACCCCATAAAAAATAAGTACAATATACTTATTGTGTTCATGTTGTATTGGAAAACACTTGTGCAGACAGGTTTGGTGCTTTGGTTTGGGTTAAGAGTGAGTTCAGAAAAGCTGAACAGTGTAATTAAAGAAGCAATTACAGCTTTAATTAATGCAGGTATTTTTTTAATTAGATGTACAATGTAAAAACATGCATGTACACAATAATGCATTGTATCCAATGACTGATTTAAGTGTTTGCACATTTAAAGCCACCTAATATATAACGTGAGACCTGTGCATTTGTAGAAGTTTCCCTTTCACACACAACATTTATGGTAGGAGAGTATTTACTGCAATCCAGCTTCCAACCCCATCAATTACCCAATGAAGCCATTAAGGCTCATTATCAACAAATCATGCGTAATACATTTCACATTTAACCGAAGGGCCACCCGATCAAAGCAGTAATGCAGATGAAGCTAATTGTCACAGGTTTGTTATAATGGACTTGAGAGTTAGATGAATTATCATTAAATATGATTACATCCACATACCTGGTCTCTCAGATCATGTTGTCTCTTTTGCAGCTCCACAAACCGAATCTCCCATGATGCTTTCTGATTTGCGATCTCTATCTTCAGCTCCTGAATCTCCCCCTCAGCCTTCATCAGTCTCTTGTGCAGTCGTTGAATACGGTTTTCTGCTTTGGCCTTCTTCTCAGAGTCTGCATTTACATCTTTGACAGCTACAGATTTATGAAAGTCTTAATATTTTTACAAATGCAGGTCAAACACTTTATAGGATAGTTCAACTAAAAATTATTTTCTCACTTATATGAAACCTCTAAGGTTATCTTGTGAAACACAGAAGATTTTTTTTATTTTTATGTCTCAATACACAATGAAAGTCAGTGGGTTTTTCTTTTTTGAATGGACAAAAGATTTTGTAAGAGTAATTGATGACAGAATGTTAAAATCAATATCAAACTTAGATAAAACAGATATAAATTCTGCTTTTGTGCAAAAGGCCCATCCTTTGTAGATTAAGAAGCAAAAAACTGCACACAAAACTAGCCTGCCATCTATTGGACAGGTGTGGACATAAGATGTATCTTACATATAAATAATTTAACAGTACATTAGATGAAATTATGATCACTGAAGTTAAATCATATACCGTCCAATTGAAAAATAATCAGCAGACTTTGCATGATAAAAAATGCTTGTGATGTTTGGATTTACCTGTGGTCAGTTTTGACTGATCAGTATCTGCCACATTCTCTGTCCATGGTGCAGATTTTAGAGCACAATATGGGCTGACCTACAGTACAAACAAATAACATTTGATTCAATTTACCCGTAATAAGTTGAATATATTTATACAATGTATTAACATTGGCATTAAAGAGGACCTATTATGATTTTTTCCATATTTTCTTTTGTAATGATTCTGAATGAGCAAGAAAAAGCTCTCTGAAATGCTTCCATTGTCATCTTGACTTTCTTCCATCTCACATGTGCCGAATAAAGGGGCGGGGCTTGAGTTAGTTTGTAGTGTGTTGAAACTGGTGGTTATGGGAAGAGGTGGAGCATTTCCGAAAAACACTGGAAGAGCTTGACCAATCACAACACACTGATCCAGCTGAGCAATCAGAGTACATTGTGCTCTTCAGAAGGTGGGGCTTCATAGAGACAGGAACTAAACAGAGTATTTCTGACAGACTGGGATGGGAAGAGACGAGCTGCAACAATGGAGAAAATAATCAACTTTCAAGCAGGAAAACCTGCTCTAGTAGAGCCTGAAAGCAACATCAAGACTGAGAAAAACAGCATAACAGGTCCCCTTTAACTGAAGAGTACATAATCACCCAGAAAAATCTCCATGTGCACAACAGGCCCTTGAGAGTCCAGACGACCGCTGACCACAGTACATAAGTAGCCATTTTATGGAGATTTCACATGGTGCTCGGTTGTCTATAATAAATACAAGCAATTCCGTATATTAAGTCCTTGAATTCTGATTCTGGTTTTAAGATTCACGACCAGAGTGGACTGCCAACCGCTGTGGCTTTGAGAAGCAAGTAAATACCTTGAAACAACGTCTGGTTGAAGGATTCAGTGGCTGAATAAAGATCCCTGTTGAACTTCAGTGGATATAAATGTATATGTTGGTTTGTTTCTCTTCAGCTGGTCATCTAATGCACAAGCGTAAAGCCTAGAGACGTAATCCTGCCTAATCTGATTAGTGACGGGGTTACATGCTCCTCTTGCGTCCCATCATACTAATTTTGGTACCTGATCCTATTTTTCCGCAAGTTCATATATCTGTAAATTGCAATGGTAATGATCCGCGTGCAAACACCCTCAGATTCCTCTAAAGCAAGCCTCAGTCTAACAAAATGCTTCTGTTTGACTGAAATAAGTTTTAAAACCCTGATGTATTCTGTATCTTGGAAGGCAAAATATCCACAGAACTGCAGCACAGGCCTGGGGTCTCATTTATAAAACTGTGTGTGGGATCCCTACTAAACGTTTATGTGCACCCAAAAGCCAAAAATGGTATACGCCAAAAATATTCCGATTTATAAAACCTCACCATCTGTGGCACCAATTCCCTTAGTCTCCACAATGTGCATACGCGTGGCTCAAAGTTTGCTTAAAGGTGCGCACATTCTCCCGTCAAGTTTTTTTTTATAGATCACAATCTTTGCATAGAAACTGGCGTATGTACGTTTCCAGTCCTGTTTTGTGCGTACGCATGCTTTATAAATGAGACCCCTGGACATTTTCATCTGCTTCAATCCATGAATGTTTAGATCACCCTTTAAACGAACAAACAAAGGCATGTGAACAAACGGCACATCTTGGATCAGTATCATTAGTGATTCAGTCTCTAAAAACAGCAGGCCATTTGAAAACGCTTAGCATGCCCAAATGTACTAAGACAGTGATACTAAAAGATAAAATCACATGATGTAATCATGTCACATGAACACGGACGCAAACTAATGCTATTTGAATGTCATACACAGCCTGGGGGAAACCCCATGGATTAATGAGGTGTTTCTCATTTGTGTAGATGATTATTTGAAAACGAATTACAATTTAGTCATAAAACAGATTCTAAACGTATGTAGCTTTTTTCATCAGAATGAACAACATTTAAATAATAAATCAATACATCGTCAATCCTTCTGCCAAAATTTTTTTGTCTTTGATGCACTGTGGTATTATATTATAAGCGGGAAATTGTGGATATTTACCCGAACGTGTCTCGTCACATCCGAGAACAGAGTAAAATGTCTCTGGTTTCTTTGACGAATGTCTGGTGTGGTTGAGCACAACATATAAGAAAGGTTGACATGGGGCCTCTAAATCTCCATCTTCCAGAGAATTACCCGTTTTAAACATACGCCGAACAGATGAGAGTCTGTTGGAGAAAAGAGAATGAAACAGAGCTTGTAATAAAACAAGAATCAACATCAGCTAGGCTTTTCAGAGGTGGAGAGAACTGAGGGATTTGAAATGTTGTAAAAGCGACACAGAGATGAAGATCTGTTTATTACTCATCAGGAGAGTAAGGTGATTTATTAAACTGACTTTATGAAGCACAGAAGGAACGTGAATATTATTTATCAGTCACACTTTGCAATAAGGTCCCATTAGTTAATATTACTTGATGCATTAATTTAACCACCTAACATTTCTTACAGTTTTTATTAATCTTTTTTCATGTTAGGTCATTCATTTTAACAAATGGAGCCTTATTGTAAAGTGTTAACCATATATGTGAATATACTTATATGCATATACAGCAACCACAGAAACTCTCTCAATGAATGTATAAGGTTCTCATCAATCACATCCATTATGAACATGTTCCACTAATGTGTAGTTTCTACAAAGGGCCACAATACTTTAGATCTTCATTTTCAATACTCTCTCTCTCTCTCTCTCTTAATATATTTGTAAATAATTGGTTTATGACTTCCAAACTAAAATAAGTTTTTAAGTTTGGATGGAGTGTTTTTTCAGGGCACCAAGTGCTTTATTCTTTCCACTAGATGGCAGAAGAATACCTATCATGTGCTTGAGTTTAGCCTTGCAATAAGAATTAGTTCAAATGTCTACAGGATATTTAATATTCCTCATTTGTTTAAATTACAGCCAATGCTACAGTTACTTTTAATGAAAAATGCATTTGAGTTATGAAGTTATCATGTATAAAAAAATAATAATAAGATGTAATATAAAGAAATATTTATATTACATACTTTCAGAAATATGCTCTGGTCAAGCTCAGAGATTTAAACTTTACTGATTATAACTTATCTATCTACACAATGGAATGACACAGGCTGGAAAATAACCATATCAGATTTACTTTACTTTTCTTTTTTTCTTTGTTCTTTTTTTTTTTTTTAGAGTGAGACAAACTATATCACAGCAATATCACAAAACACCACATAATTCATAAAATCTGTATAGACTGTACTACTGTTCTCTGCACAATTAAATATGGATGTCCTACAGCTCAATCAGTAGAGCGTGGTGCTTGCAACACCAAAGTCATGGGTTTGATTCCCAGGGAAAACAAGAACTGATTAGAATTGTAATAGAAGTCGCTTTGGAAAAAAGAGTCTGCCAAATGTATGGATGTAATTAATTGAACACATTTCAGCATTTCAGACAATTTTGAGAGTACTCTCAAATACATATGAGATTTTATGACCACAAGGTCAAACTGATGTTTAATAACACTTTAGAGTAATAGTCTGTCATTAAAGGGGTCATGAACTTTTCATTAAAATTTTCCTTGAACTTTTGTCAGTTCAGAGGTCATTATACTATAAAAAATGTCCTGTAAGTTGAAACTAAAGCCAAAAAAACGATCGGATCTGAAAGAGTGTGGAATTATGACGTAAAAGACCTTCCAAAGGACCCTAAAATTAGGAAGTGGGTTTATTTAAGCTATGTGAAAATATCAGTGCATTATTTATTAGTATTCAGAACATTTCACTGTGGATTATTTGGTAAATCAGTTGCAATTTCAGCTGGCCTTGGCTTTTATGGTATGGATTCATCAACAACGCCACACACATGGAAGTAACCATGTTTATTCTAATGCATGATCTGAACAGAAAACAATCTCTTCACAATCGCGAATCGCAGAGTCTGAGTTTTGGACACTTGCCAAGACGTATGTGATTATGTAATCAACTTTGTTACACAACAAAGCTCTTACTGTATTTACACCGTGTTTGCACTGTTAGTTACGATGAAAGCATTGATGAGAGTGCACAAATCACAATAAAATGACGAGATCACTGTAACCTTTCAAGTCACCGTCTAAATATAATGCTTTAAACAACACTTTGATTAGTTAACTTATCAAAAGTATTGAGAGAGTTCCATATGTAATATTATTTCATATGCAAAGATGTCAGCCAATCACAGCAGTGGGCGTTTCCACTGAAATCTCACACAGACACGCCCCTTAAAATAGAGCGTTCGAATCAGAGGCTAAAATCTGGGCAGGAAAAGTCATTTATTTCGACATTATGACCTTTTTTGATGTAAGAGTCATATTACTGTTATAAGTCCTTACCAGGAAACATTATAAAATATTCCAGATCATGACTCCTTTATTTATTTTCTATTATTATTTTCTATTCAGGAAATAATGCAGAACAAAGGAGTAGTTTGTGATAAATTACTGAATTAATTAGTCCCATTAAGAGCTAATAACATAACTAAATTATTACTAATAAGTTAAGTGTTAGTCATTCTCAGTATTTTAATGTGATTTTTTTTGTCACTTTAGCTTATTATTGCATCAAATATGACAAAACAAATGATGGAAACATGAAAACGCATATTTATATTTTCACATCAGTTACGTACAGTAGGATGATTGATGAACCACTGTGTTTCTTTCAGCATTTCCTTGTTGCAAATACACTTTCTCCGCATTGTGTTTGTTTAGGACAATTTCATCAATCAGTCCTGACACACGTGTTTGTTCATAAGAAAATAAAAAGCGTGGGTTCTGTTTGAACACGTCCATGTCACATGTTGCAATGAAAGGCTCATTTTTCATTCAGTGTGAATTCAGATGTTGATCCTGAGCTTTCAAATGAAATCCGAGCTTAAAATCACTGCGATTGACTGTTCTTTGTAAATAGTAGTCTGCTGTGTATTTTTGGATTGCCAGAAGAGGGATGGGTGGAAAATTGTAGTCTGGTGTCAACAACAGTGTAATGTTACCATCAAAGCAGGGCTCTTGAACAGGGACTCTGGGGAGCGTTTATACACCTTAAAGTGATAGTTCAGTTTAAAATGAATATTCGGTAACACTTTATTTCGATAGTCCACTTTGGTCATTCTACTGACTAAAAGTAACTTTTCAACTACATGTCAACTAACTCTCATTATAGTGTTAGTTGACTGTCTGGGTAATCTGAAATCTGCCCCCATGTCTTTGAATTGGAAACATCATATGAATTTGTTATTCATATCAAATTTTATATCTGAAATCACCAATGACATTTTTGAAGAATATCCTGTCCACTCTTTTCCATAAAGGGATGATGAATGTTGACTCAAGCTCTAAGATTATCACACAAAAAATAAAAATAAATACAATTTCTTTAATTGGTATTTTTTTTAATCTAGCATGTTCTTTAATTTTGCAGCTTGATAGGCAATTTAGGGTGTTCTTGAAAAGCTTTTCAAAAGGGCTGGTGAATGGATGACGTGCTGTTAGCTGTCGAGCGTGTGACTCTCGGGGGTTTCATTATTCCGCTCTCCGAGCACCTGTCCGCAGAGACACAAGAAACCATCAAGCTTTTGAATTCATGCACAGCCGTCTTAATGAGGCATGTTTTCAGGTCATGTCCTCTCATTCACTTTGGTTATGAATCACCTGCATTGTTATATATGACTGAGTACATTCATTCAGTTCATTTAATACACTTTACAGTGTTTGTACAGTGCTGTCTCCACAGAAATATGTCACATTCATTTCATTAATCAGCCTACCATTGTTACCATATTCATGAACAATGGTGGCTCAAAGTGGGCTTTTACAGGGTAAATCTTCACCCTTTTTTTCTCAAATATTATTATAAATGTATAATTGTAATGCATATTGTGTAGTTGTGCTTGGAGTCGGATGTTTTATTTGTGATAATAACTGAATTAAATATTACAAATTTGACTATCATGCAAAGAAATGAACCAACCAAATATGAATAAGAATATGAGCTGTGCTCAATGTAAAAAAAAAAATTCATTTAAAATAATTTTGTCAGGTGAATACTTTAACCACTTTTAGTGTTACCTCATATTTTGGTGGTACTTAAAAGATATTCATCAAAGAATATTATACTAATGTAAAAAAAAAGAAAATTATACCTTCCGTTGGTCCCTTGAGGTTCTGTTTTTACCTGATCTAATCAGTTTTATACATTTATATTAGTTTTTGATTTATTTCTTTAAAGAACAATGTAATGAATAAGGTTAAATGGAAAGTTATTTGCTTGTCTCTTAGACGTGACCAAACAATTTGATTATAGTTTTACTGCAGTTCAGCAACATGCATTTGTCTAGATTGATGTGAAGTATTTATGAAAATAAGATCTGCGATGCAAACGTATCGCCTGCCTGCCAAATGGAAATGCAAAGCCACATATTTGAGAGCAAAATTTTCAGATCATAGAAACATTATTCCTTTCCTCCTCATTACGAATGAAGGGCTTATTTCTGGTCATTTCAATTTCTTTCAAGTTTTTTCTTTTGTCAATCTTTAATGTTTAATTCAATTCTTTCTCTGGAATTCTACAAGAATGCCTTTTAAAATGTCGATGTTTAATAGTCTTTAAACGACAGCAGGTTGGGTGAGCTGTGCCAGAATGTATTTATGTTGTACTTTAGTCAAGGAGAAAGGAGGCAGAATAAATGAATAGATTTAATTTGATGCCTGCAGTCAACTGTTATGCAATAAATTAATCTCAACATTCTTTCAGAAAGTCTTTAAAAAAATGATCTGGTAACATTTTATTCCAATATTGTTTTAGAAAAGTCCATCTTAGGCGTTCTAATGACTATAAGTAACTTTGCAACTACATGTCGAATTATTCTACAAACTGGAAAGTAACAATTTACTGATCCTCTACTGAGAGTTAGTTGGCATGTGGTTGCAGATTTACTTGTAGTCAGTAGCATTTCTAAAGTGGACCATCAAAATAAAGTTTAAACTTATAGAAGAATACTTTCTTAATTTAATAATACTTTTAGCATTATATTGAAGATGAATAATAGCTGGTTAATATTATGACTGGCACTATTTATTAGTATTTCAGCTTACATCAAAAACTGTAATTACATAAAAATACAATAGATTGTGTAATCCCGTTCCAAAGTCAAATTTCACTGCACATTATTATAATGTTCTTAAAGATGTCATAAACCTACCAGGAAAGGGTTAAATAACAATAATTGGGAATCACCATAAAAATAAAAATAAATAATATTAATAATGATAATAATTAATGATAATTATTAATAATAATTAATTATAATAATAATGATAATACATTTGGTTAAAGGGCGCTTTACAAGACACTCAAGGATACCTTCCATGCAGATAAAACAGTAATTTACAAGCAGCAAATATGCAATAACAGGAGAGAGAAAAATTATAAGCTCTTGGTAGAAATATTTAAAAAGTTTTATTGTCAATTATTAATTAGTATTTATATGAGATCTTAATGGTTATAGTTTTAAAATTAATTAATAGGGTAAAACCCCAAAAATATTTAAAATGGGCATTTATGGTCGTGTTGAACGAGTCAAGTGATTTTTAGTGCATTCTTATGGGGACAATTGTTTTGGTGTGCGAGAATTTTGGGTTACGAGCTCTTGAAACAAATTAAACTCATAAACCGAGGTATTACTGTAATTATAAATGTCACAGAGACGAACTCCCGGATACTGACACACACACAAACACTACATTTCCCATAAGCCCATACCTTGGACTAATCACTTCCACAGCTGTTACCCATCACCCAGACTATAAAGGACTCTATCATTTACCATCTCATTGCGAAGTCTTGTTTAGCCCTGGTTGACATTTCTGAGCGGTATTTTCACTGCCTAATTTGCTGTCGCTGTCGCTGCTACTGCTGTTTACCCGTTACTGAACCTATCTGCCTGCCTTTTGACCCCTGCCTGGAATTACGATCTGTGAGTGTTATCTGCCTGTTACATCGTCTCCGATTCTGCCAACCCTTCTGTTCCTGTTTGCTCCTTTTTGACCCTGCCTGTACGACCACCCTTGTTATGTTTACTAAAGCGATCCTCCTAGTCTGAGTGATGAATCATTACAGTAAAACTCTAAACTGCCCATAAGTAATTTACTTTACTTTATAAATAGCATAAATATATGTGTCAACCGGGATTGTGTGCGATGTGGAACGAGACATAGACAAGACAGGACTCAAACTGAAAATGTCTTTAATCATCAAGATGGAAAACAAAACACTTTAAATACAAAACGGCACACTTGTGCAAAACTGAACATAACAAAACACTGGAAACTCTGAAAGACATCCACACACTAAATTTAACAAAGACAGAGTCACAAAGTCAATTCAAGTCGCATTTACTATATAGCACTTTTTACAATACAGATTGTTTCAAAGCAGCTTTACAGTGGTCACATGAAAACATTATAAACAAAGTTTGTTTGGCTGAACGGCAGCCTTAAAAGAGCAGGCGAATGAATACAATTGATGAATATTAAGTGTTAAGTTTTGATTATTGATTGATTGATAATTTGATTATTATATTGACAACAATTCAAGTCCAATATTAAGTCTAATTTGGTCCGATTGGAGATGGGTTCATGATCGTCATAGGGGAGGGTCTAGTAGAGTCACGGTCTCCACAGACACTTCAGGGCAGTGCTGTGCTCGTGTCCAGGTGCAGGTCCTTCATCTGATCTGGATACGGCCCGGATCCGGCTGACCACGATAACATCGAGTACATCAGATGTTATGGGAATGTTCCCGGTTCCGGCTGACCTAAATTATGCAGTCTAACAATCATTTTACATGATTTGGATTAAAAATGTATGTATAATGTGTTGTGTGTGATGTGATGTGTTTTTAGTCTAGATTTAAACTGACAGTATGTCTGCTTCCCGAACTGTAATAGGAAGACTGTTCCAGAGTTTAGGAGCTAAATACGAAAAAGATCGACCGCCAGCAGTTGACTTTGATATTCTAGGTAATATAAGCTGGTCTTTTTTGGGATCGCAATAGACGTGAAGGACTATAATGTGTTAAGAGATCGCTCAAGTACTGGGGAGGTAAACCATATAATGCTTTGTAAGTAATTAGCAAGATTTTAAAATGTATTTGGTGATTAATAGGAAGCCAGTGCAGGTTTGACAGAACTGGGCTAATATGCTCATACTTCCTGGTTCTAGTAAGAACTCGAGCTGCTGCATTTTGGACCAACTGAAATTTCTTTATTAAGCGTGCAGGGCAACCACCTAGTAAAGCATTACAATAATCTAGCCTTGAACGCATTAACTAACTTTTCCGCATTTGTCTTAGAGAGCACATGTCGTAATTTAGATATATTTTTAAGATGGAAGAATGCCGTTTTACAGATGCTAGAGACGTGGCTTTCAAATGAAAGATTGTTATCAAAGAGCACACCCAGGTTTCTAACTGACGACGAAGACTTGACAGAACAGCCATCGAGTGTTAGGCAGTAGTCTAGATTATTACGTGCGGAACTTTTTGGTCTAATAATTAATTTTCAGAATTAAGCAGTAGAAAGTTATCAGTCATCCCATTTTTGATATCAGTTATGCATTCTGTTAATTTAGTGAATCTGTACATTTCATCAGGAAGAGAAGAAATATAGAGCTGAGTATCATCAGCGTAACAGTGAAAGCTAATGCCATGCTTCCTAATAATTGTACCCAAAGGAAGCATGTACAGGGTGGAAAGCAATGGTCCTAGTACTGAACCTTGAGGAACTCCATACTGAACCCGTGATCGATATGACATCTCCTCATTTACAGCTACAAACTGATAACGGTCAAATATATGATTTAAACCAGGCTAATGCAACTCCACTAATGCCAATATAGTTTTCAAGTCTATTTAGAAGGGTTTTGTGGTCGATTGTAGCAAATGCAGCACTAAGGTCCAGTAACACTAACAGAGAGATACAACCACAATCGGATGATAAGAGCAAATCATTTGTAACTCTAATGAGAGCAGTCTCAGTACTATGATATGGTCTAAATCCTGAATTGAAATCCTTATAGATGCTGTTTCTTTCTAGAAAGGAACATAGTTGTGAAGATATTGCCTTTTCTAGAATCTTTGACAAAAAAGGTAGATTTGATATCAGCCTGTAATTAACTAATTCTGTAGGATCAAGTTGTGGTTTTTTAATAAGCGGTTTAATTACGGCTAGCTTAAAGGTTTTTGGTACGTATCCTAATGACAAAGATGAATTAATAATATTGAGAAGAGGATCTATGATTTCTGGAAGCATCTCTTTCAGTAGCTTAGTTGGTATTGGGTCTAGAATACATGTTGTTGATTTTGATGATTTAACGAGTTTAGACAGTTCTTCCTCCCCAATAGCAATGAAGGAGTGGAATTTTTCTTCAGGGACACAAAAATTTACTGTATTTTGTGATAATGTAGTAGACTGTTGCATGGTTATAACTTTCTCTCTAATGTTATGAATTTTGCAAGTGCAGAAGAAGTCCATGAAGTCATTACTGCTGTGCTGGTTTAAAGCATCTGGGGTTGAGGCTTTATTTCTTGTTAGTTTAGTCACTGTATCAAATAAATACCTAGGGTTGTATTTGTTTTCTTCTAAGAGGGTAGAAAAGTAAGTAGATCTAGCTGATTTTAAGGCCTTTCTTAATGCAATAGAGCTGTCTTTCCATGAAATGCGACAAACCTCAAGCTTAGTTTTTTTCCATCTCCACTCCATTTTTCTGGCTGCTCCCTTGAGGGCCCGGGTGTGCTCGTTGTACCACGGTGTTGGACTATTTTCTTTAATCTTCTTTAAGCGCAACGGAGAA
The DNA here is from genome assembly GCA_037043235.1 of Rhodeus uyekii. NCBI lineage: Eukaryota > Metazoa > Chordata > Actinopteri > Cypriniformes > Acheilognathidae > Rhodeus > Rhodeus uyekii. The sequence continues at coordinate 61,067 of JAWRVZ010000191.1, read as the reverse complement.
ACCGTGTCTAAAATGCTGGAAAAGAGAGAGTGAATAGTTTCTGTTGCAACATCAAGTTCTTCTAGGCTATCTGGGATGTTAAGTAGTTCAAACTGATCAGGAAGATTATTTATAAAGCTATCTTTTGTGTTAGGAGTGATAGTTCTACTGTATTTATAACAGGGAGTTAGTTTTTCGACTTTGGCTAAGGGTAATCTACACGCAACTAAGTAATGACCTGAGATGTCATTGCTCTGCTGCAGAATTTGAACAGTATCAACATTGATCCAATGCGACAATATTAGATCTAAAGTATGATTACGAGAATGAGTGGGTCCTGATACATGTTGTGTAACTCCAATAGAGTTTAAAATGTCTCTAAATGCCAATCCCAATGCGTCTTTTTCATTATCTACATGGATATTAAAATCACAGACAATTATGACTTTATCTGCAGATATTACTAATTCTAAGAGAAAATCAGTAAAATTATAGAATAGCCAGCACAAAAGTTAAACTATAAACTAGTTAAAGATAATTTTACATTAAGGACCATCACTTCAAAAGAATTATATTTCAAATTAGACCTTTGAGCAGTACTGATCGTATTACTATAAATTACAGCAACATCTCCTCCTTTACCTTTCAGACGAGGCTCATGTTTATAACAGTAATATTGAGGGGTGGACTCATTTAAAGTAATGTAATCGTCTGGTTTTAGCCAGGTTTCTGTCAAACACAGTACATCTAGTTTATGATCTGTAATCATATCATTTACAGTAAGTGCTTTTGAGGAAAGGGATTGTATATTCAGTAACCCAAGATTTATCATTTGTTCATTTGTGTTATATCCATTCTTAGTTGTTTGTGCATCAATTATAATAATAATAATAATTCATTACATCTATATAGCACTTTATCAAAGACTCTCAAAGCGCTTACATGGACGGGGGAATCTCCTCAACCGCCACTAGAGTGCAGCATCCTGTATAAGATGATATTAGCTGAAAAAGTCTCTATGTGTTGGAATTTATCTGACCTCTGTGACGTGAGACAGCTAGCAGACGGTCCGTTTAGCCAGTTTGTCTGCTTCCTGACCTGGGCCCCAGTTAGTCAAGGTTAAGCTCTAAGACAATGTGCCAAATTACTAGAGAGAAGAGCGGCACCATCCCAGGTGGGATGAATACCATCTATTTTCAACAGGTCAGGTCTGCCCCAAAAACTTTTCCAATTGTCAATGAATTTTGTTATTCTGCAGGCTCCACTTAGACAATCCAGCCATTGAGTGAGGATAATCTGCTCATCACTAAGTATTCATCACATCAAGTATCTCATCACTCCTACGAATAGGAAGGGGGCCAGAGCATATTACAGTGCCTGACATCGTACTTGCAAGTTCACATACCTCTTTAATGTTAATTTTAGTGATCTCCGACTGGCAAAGTCGACATCATTAGTGCCGACGTGAAGCACAATCTTATTGTATTTTTATGATTAGCTGTAGCCAGCACTTTTAAATTAGCTTTGATGTCAGCTGCTCTGGCTTTCTATGTAATAGAATCGCCAATGACGAGGACACTTTTAACAGGTTTCTCAGTGGGTGCGTCACTGAGTGGGGAGAACCTTTTTCATGTTCTGATTGGAATGGAACGGCGATATTTTGACTGTGATTATGCCGTCTCACAGTCACCCAGTTGCCCTGCTGCACGGGCTCTACAGCTGGAACCAAACAATGTACAGGGTTTGTTAAGCTAGTCGCATCCAAAGCAGTATCTAAAGCCCTTGCATTCTTACTATCCTTGATTGAAGTTTGGATGTGTGTCTCTAATTCAGAAATCTTTTCTGTCAGCCTGATTATGTTCCTGTATTTATCTCATGTGAAACCCTCACTCCTGACAGAGTATGCTAAACTACACATGCAACAGGCAGTGCAAGTGACAATCACAGGAGAAGATGACATGACTCACCATGTGTGTTGATTGATCCGAGTCAATCTACTGAATACATTTCTGAGTGACAGAACTTTATTTGAGCGGTGAATTGCAGAGCTTGTGCAAACATCCACAATGCTATGATCAGATGCTTTTCTTGTGCTTTATTAAAATGCTTGTTGTATTCTCAGTGTTTGTTGTGTATTTATTTTGTTATTGAGAGGACAGCGCACAGCACATTCACATTCATGGATGTCACTATTTTGTTGTTACTGTGTTTGGTGTGAGGGTTCAGATCCAGTCCTAGGGGAAGTTCTGGCTGAGACAATGGACAAGGTCCTTATGCTCCGATGTCCCTCACCATCTCCTTACCACTCAGGGTGGGAGATTTAAATTGTTTTCAATTCAACATCTTTGCAGCTTTATTATGAAATCTCATACTAACCCAACCATCTGGCTGGGAACCGCAGGTGCAAAAGCTTGGTATCTTTAGTCATCTTCAAGTAACAATAGGTATCTTCAGGAAAAGTGAATGGGTGAAGGATCTTTTGTTACCATGCCAATTCTCATCAAGAGACTGAGAAGTCTGCATATTTTATAATCTAACATTTACATTTTTTTAATATGATGCCAAGAGCAGGGACCAGAATCAGGGGAATGTAATAGAATACGAGCAAAATACAGTTTAAGCAAAGATTAAAAAGGTTTTGCTGGAAACTTTCACAATTACACCACTTACAGCATTTTAATGGCATACCTGATGTAGTCAAATAATAAACAAAGGCTTAATTAATCATCCGAATTCAGATTTGTCTTGAAACTTTCAGTCTCTAGTTGTTTTTGTTTTTTTTTGGGTTACTAATCGAACACCAGTTTTGCATAGAGACTTTGACTACCAGTACAATTCGTTTTAGCAACTTGGACATCTTGCTATTCTAGACCTTAAATCATACAGAATTTAGCACTAAAACTTGTCTCCCTTTTCATTTACTTTGGGCTTTTGGAGACATTTGATAGCAGATACTAAATCAACCCTTTATTTCAGTTCCAAACAAAACACGGTACAGGATGGATTAGAGAATGGATTGTGTCTAAACTTTACTGAAAGATGTTATAGTACCAGGAATTCCCAGAAATCCATGTTTGTCATCTGAGAACCCACAATTCTTCTGTGTCTCAGAGCTAGTGCTGTGCATTTTTGTGATACACATTAGTACAAAGGGGTAATTGTTTGGGAAAATTCTTGATTTCACCTGCTGAAATCACCTTCAAAGCCCATCTTACATCTTTGTGGCATGCCTCCATTTACACTCCTCTCAACCTACCCCAAATACAGATCTCCTGATTTGATCAAGTATGCAGTGAGCTCTAAACTGTAATTGTACAGAATAGAGATGGAGGTGATATTTAGTATTGTGAAAAGTTGAGATATTTTGTTCTTGGCTGAAACCAGACGAAATGTATGCGACAAGTATGTTTTGGGGGTCTGAAAACGTCAGCTTTTGAAAACAGGCTTCAAGCTGCAAGGTTTTGAAAATGAGTCTCTAATTTGAGTACATATTACATGCTCAGTTTATGGGTGGGGGGTTTCGCTTTACAAAGTGACATCGCCAACTACTGGCCTGGAATGCAAAATACAGTGTTTGTGGTCAAATTTGCAGATCTGTGTGAACGGTGATCCCTTTGACAAAATTGTTAAATTTTGTTCTGTTTTTAGTACATTATTAAAATATTTTTTACAGGACTACAACTTCAGTGAGTGATTTTTCAATTTTGTGTTTGACTATTCATTTGCGCTGTTTCCATTTTGATAAAGATTACATTTCCATGTCAGTTTGTCAGTAAAGAAATACTCATGTAGGGATATTTTAGCACACCATATTTTTAAGACGAGAAACACACAATTCTTTACTGGTTGTGTATTATATTAACTATAATTTCAATGTTGAATTATTTATTATTATTATTGAAAGCCTGTAAACTCAATCTGACACTGTGCTTTTACAGAAGTTAAACGGCTAGTCAAGATGTTGAATTCAAAACTGAGCACAAATAATAATTTTATAGAGTTGAATACATAATTTCAGTAATGAAACAGCCCATCATCCTAGTTTAGCCACACAATCAACAGACCAATGCCATCCGAGTTTCCACTAATTAGGAAACCTTCCCACTGATGTCACCGGGTTGGAATAGCAAACAGAGAGAGAGAGAGAGAGAGAGAGAGAGAGAGAGGGAAGGAGCTAGAGGATCATATTGGCACAGTTAACTTCATCCACAGCAGTTAACAACTCCAGTCTAATCTGTGCGTTCCCACAGTACAGTGAAGGTAAGACATATTTCCAAGTATAACATATTAAGATATTGATGTGGGCTGTAGGATTAGCTGGACCTGCTCTGGTAGGAGATGCTGTTGCGTAGTGAAGGTTGCCATGTTTTAAAACAGGTGACGGATGAGAAATATTATGTGTGGGTAGTTACTTGAGAAATACTGCTGTGAATGTAGGCTTTTGCGAGAATCTGTGAGATCTGTGCAAAACAAATATCTAAATGAGTAACAATATCAAATCATTGGAAAGTACAAGATATCATATGTATATGTAAATTCATACATGTTCATATATATTAATACATATCAAAATTAAATTGTATACCGGTATATAAAATCTTTTTATAATTCCTTACAATTTGTTCGACACATGTCAGTTTTTATTTTTTTGAGCACAAATAATAATTTTTAATTATTTAATTTTTAAATAAAACATGATTGGAGTATGCTCTATGTCAGTATTTCTATTTCATAGTTTCACCTTCTTTTACACCAAATTGTATTATACATTTCACAAACAGTGCTTACATTTCATTTTAAGGTGACGTACTTGCATTCTACTTAAGTACTGAGTAATATTAATTAACTTCACGTACTTACTATAGAGATACGGTTAGAGTTTGGTTTAGGGTTAGTTTTACAACATCATTTACTGTTATTACTATAGTAAGTGCATGTAGGAACTTGTGAACTACGTCACCTTAAAACAAAGTGTTACTGACACTTTTATCCAAAGCAACGTACAGAATGTGTCATAGCTGGATTAGAAAGCCAGCTATGAAAGAGGAGGAATGCAGACCAATGGTCAAATGCTGTGGGATGGAAACACAAAGTCATAATTTGGGCAAAGCGATATTTTCATACATGACATGGTTTCCAGGGTAGTTTCCTGAAGGGGTTGTTCACTGCCTCACCGGGGAATGGAGTAACAAGCCGTGCTTTGCACTTACGCCCGGGGGATTCACAGAGAACAAACAAGTTGTTAATTGTGTGAGGGCAGGCGGCCTCGTTGCAAGGGAACATTTGTAACTATGAACCCGTGCGTTTGACAGAGACGTTGAACCCAGGATCCTGATTTCTGTGATGTAACATTGAAAGATACCACCATAAACCGCACCATGGTGTAATCCGTTTCAAATGTAAATACGTGCGCCTGTGGAAGCTGAATGAGTGCGCCTCTGTTTCAGCGAAACAATTGACATCTCTTAGAAGAAATTGGCTCTGATAACACGCTCCATTGCAGATCAAAGCATGATATCATGTGCCGAGGTCATGGGAGGTTAAGTACGTTCCGCAACGACAATTATCACAGACCGCGTTTGCATAGCTCTCGGTGAAAATCCATCTCAAACGTCATGGATGCAAACCACCATCAGTCATTTACAGGCTAAGGGATTCTCTTATACTGAAACTCTGCATCCTTTTGTTGGTTGCTGGACTCATTAAACATGACAAATGACACCAACATCCATAAATGTAAAAATCGCTCTTGCTGTTTTGCATGAAAACTAAATGATAAACATAATTTCATGCCTCCAGATGGCATTGGGAGAAATCGAGATGAGCAAGACTCGGAGGACCTATACCATTTCAGGTTATGGTATGTAAACAGATATTTAGATAGTAATACATTGATTTATTTAACATGGCAATATAAATCAGTACTAATTTCGTTATTTATAAAGCATTTAAAAAAATGGCTTTAATAATTTATTAGAAATTCGTTCTGCTCTTGTGTTTCTAGTGTGCATGTTTTTGGGCAATGGCTGGGCAAGTTGCATTTAATCTCAAGCAAATACAGTTAATGCTCTAGTTGTCACAGATATTTTCTGTCCTTTGTCTGTTTGTCCAACAGGCTTCTTGTTTTTTCTATTATTGCAAATGAGTCTGTTCAGTAAAGTGTGGAACGTAGAAACATCAACTGACACATCTCACACTGTGAGTTCTGAGAGCTTGAGCTCCTCCGCGTCTACAGACCAGGTGACATCTGCGGCCTCATCATCTTCTCACGCAACAGGCTCTACAAACAGTAACACAGGGAGCACTTCTGTCCACATTACTGTTTCCACAATGGGTATTACTGTGCCCACAGGTATTCTTTCTTTCCATCATATTTAAATTGGTTTTTGAGTATATTTACAATGTTTGACTTGTTTTTTGTCTATATTTTTCAGATAATTCATCACCTGTAACAGAAAACCATTCTACCTACTCTAACCATTCTGCGGTGAGTGCTGGGCAAATTATATCTGTGTAAGAATACTTAGGTTCCACTTAATATTAAAGTGCTCATATCATGCTATTTTAAAGGCTTCTAGTTGCTTTGGAGTCCCTTAAAGTAGTATTAAATGCAATTAATTTTCTCATAATATCCACTGCAGCATCAGCTCTTTTCTCACAGCGTCTGAAACAGTTTGATAAACTCCGCCTCTCCGTGAGCCTGCTCTGCTCTGATTGGTTGGAAACCAAACGCTCATTATCATATCTGCATCTCAGTTCATCCTCAGCTCTTCATGCGGACAGTAACGATGGCGTGGGTTTTACCGTATCAAGCTCGTTTTTTCTCAGCAGAAAACAGCGTCTTTCTCGATATGAACGACACAAACCAAACTCTTACAGTGTTTGAGGGTAGGGCAAAGCAGACGCTGTTCACCAGCAGCCAATGGGCTGGCATTATGCTAATTCGTTACAAAACTACATAGGTTCAGCAGGAAGTGAAACTGGAATAACTGACGGCTCGTTTCAGTTCAGAACCACTTCTTTTGGGAGACAAAAACTCCATATTTGAAATTTTGCAGACCTTTTAGATTCTCAAACAGGTCTATTACACATTACATGAAGGGGAATATCCCAAAAAACATAATAGGGGCACTTTAAGTGTAAGTGTACCTAATTGTTTTATACAGTGAATTTACTGTGTAAAGACACGTTCTAACATTGTACTTATATTTTTAAAAAAAATACCTGCATGTAATTACATTTATAATTACACTGTTCACCCTCCCTTTACCCTTCACTCACCCTTAAATCTACCCATTTAGCACCTAACCTTTCCAAAGCTTTACTTGTATCCTACCTCAATAGCAGCTTAAATGTTTAAAATGCAGGACTTGATTGTTAACTTTATTCCTCTCTCTAAAAGCTGTCCTGTCCAGCATTCGTTTGCACTACAGATTGCTACGGTCAGCTCATGAATGCGACAGCAAATCCCTGCCCATCCAGCTCTTTCTGTGAGGTCAGTCTACCGTGTGGAAGTTTCAGATGGGAACCTCCAGTGGAAAATAAATCATGCACATAATGTGCTTATGAACTCATAATGACTTAAAGAGTTACATCTTGCTCTGTTGTGCTTCAGATAATGAAACAGAATGCAAGTTACTCTGTCAACTGCAGTGCCTCATGTGACGCTCCCTGCGGGAACACCACTCTCATTAATTGCTCTTGGAAATGTTGCAACACCACCAACTGCGTCAGCGACGCTCTGCTTGCCTTGACCAATTCGCTCAATTCGACAGGTAACCTCAAACTCTCTCTTGTTATCTCAAATAAATGTGAAAGGTAACCTTTGAATGTTAACTATTTCATTTCAGCCATGTCGTCATCAGTAGCTCCAACAACATCCACTTCCACTATGATGTCCACAAAGTCCACGCTTCCATCCACCCAAGCAACAAATGTAAGAACACACATTTTTCACCGTAGGATGCAAATAAACATTTTCTGCCCGTTTCATACTTTTGTTTGATTTCTTTTCTCCCAAAAGGGCAAGAAATGTCATGCTGTCAAGTGTGATGGGGCAGCGTGTTACAAAGGCAGCAATAGCCCTGTGATGTGTCCCGTTGGTCAGGATTACTGCATGGTAATTCTTTTTTTAATTATTATTTCATGTTTAATCCATTTCTTACTTAGGTTTAAACACCGTAATCATCTTTTTTCTTTTTATTAGATTAGATTAACTGTTTTCCCCAACCTCCTGTCTATTAGAGCCACGCACAACAAGGATAAGTATAACTAGAGTTTTAATAATCGTTGGGAATTAATTGAAAAAACTGAAGTGATCATATAATTTATTTAAAGTGCATTTTATATTGCTCTATTCCAAAGTAATGATGATTCCGAAAATCATTGTTTATCCTGTTTTGTTCAGTTTGCCTAAAAGAAAATTACACTCCACATAGAAAAAATTTACTAAAGTTTTTTTAGCTTTACATTAAATGAAAATTCTACTTTCATTTTATAGCTAAATTAGTTGTTGAAAGTTGCAAAATATGTCAAAAAAGTATTATATTAAAATATATATTCCTTAATTTTTTATTTTAGTTTTTATTTACTTACAGTTAAGAGACTTAGTGCTTCAACTTGGTAAATAACAAAGAGGATCGTGGAGAATGAGAGTCCTTTATTCGGTATTTACAGACCAGACATCTAAGTTTGAAAAACTCATGCTTAAATATAGTTCTTGAAAGAGTAAACAATGACAGGTGAGGCTGATCTAGAAATCTGGTGACTGTGAACTGACGGAGGAGTTTGGTGAGTTTGGGGACAATATTTACACAATGTTAATTTCCACATATTTAAAGATTTTCCCAATCTCAAGATAAACTTGGGACCTTAATTAGAAATCTTCAGGTAGGCTGTAGTTTCTGAAAACTTGGTGGAAAAGGACCTTGGCCGTCTCAATCACGGTGGGTAGTGCCCTTGAATAAGAAATAAAGTATCAAACCTTAGAGAATTGACCTACTACCACTAGAATGCATGTGAAGGACTCGGGTAAGTCGGTGATGAACTCTACTCTTAGGTGTGACTCCTTCAGCTGATGGAAGGAGATTGCGGCTGCTGCTGTCCAGTATAGAGATGCTTATTGCAGAGTAAAAAAGATAATGGAGAGGCAATTTAGCTTAAGTTGGAGATTAAGTGTGGGTAGAACTTGGTGAATCTGAAGAAGCATTGTAGTTCTTTTGCTGAGGAGGGAATGGCCCAGTTGCTAACCTCCCCTGGTCCATCTACACTTTGTCTAAATTGATGATGTATCCAAGGAACTGATTAGAGGGTAAATGAAACTTCTCAAGTCTGAGGCACAAAATGTTTTCCCAAAGTTTTTGGAGGACCTGCATGAAGTGAAGATGATGGATGGTCTCGTACTGGGAATTGAGCAGATGTCAATGATCTAGAACAATACAGATCAATGGAGGTACTCCCGGAACACCTCGTTCAGAAATCCCTGGAATACAGAGAGTGAGTTTGCTATCCTGCACGCCGTTACCTGGTACTTGCTGTGCCAAATGGGAGTTATGAAGGATGAGGTTGTATGCACTACGAAGGTCCAGCTTAGTGAAGATCTTGGCCCCTTCTCGAAGGTTGCAGGAACCAGGGGAAGATGAAATTGGGACTTTGGTTGAGTACTCAATAATCAATACATGGCTGCAAGACTCCGTTCTCCTTGGCCACAAAAAATAAACTGGAAGCAGAAAGGGAGGTAAAAGGGCAGATGTTGTCCTGATGAAAAGCCTCTTCTACATACTCCTCCATTGCCTTCTGTTCTGAGATGGAACATTTATAGATTCTAGCTTTGGGAAATTGTAAACCCAGCTGAAGATCAATGATAAACCAGTTTAGCCACCAGTTGTTTACTGAAGAAATCCTTTAATGTCCAGTACTCGTCTTGAATGGCCCTCTTACTCTGACTGACTTACTCTTGACTGTAGGGGCATCAGAGGTACAGTGTAAAAGGGACTTTTTGGGAAGCTACGGTCAAGGAAGTACCGTATTTCTAACTACAAGCCAGAACCTCACCGATGGTCCAAGATATTTGAGAAGAGTGAATCTAAAGCCAAGGGTATCCCAGTTGAGCCCTCCAATAGCAGCAGCGAGACTTCTTCTACATAAGTATATGCAATGCAGAGAGTGTGGGTGGGTGTACGGTAAGTAATGATGCCTCAACCAAGTGGCTTATCCATGATCAATTAGATGTTCAAGGTTTCATGGTTCCTCACGGATTTCAAGTTCACCATAGAGCCAGTGTCAACAAGGGTCTTAACTGTAATGGAAAGGAGAACGCTGGTCACTGTTATGGTTATCATATCAGGCCAAAATTCCTGTTTTGGTCAAAATTAGCCATAGAGTGATTCAAGATTTATGATTCAAGAGTTTTATTTGTCACATACACAGTTATATACAGAATATACAACCGGCAGTGAAATGTAAACAGGTCTGCTCAGTGCAAATAACAGTTGCCAAAAAACACAAGTCATTATAAAATAGAAATAGAATAAAGGTGCTATATATATATATATATATATATATATATATATATATATATATATATATATATAATATATACACACATATGTAGAATTATGAATAAATCAAGTAAAAAATAAGAGATGTGGAATAAAATAAGTGAGATAAACTGTGAAGTAAACTGTAGACTATAAAAATAAATACGTGGTTAACAGAAGTACAGAAGTATAATGTGCAAACAGGATTATAACGAGTTTTTACATAGTTACAATGATACCATAAAGTGCAGTGCAATATTAGTATGTGATGTTTATACTGAAGTCAAGTGAAGTCACATGTTGTTAAGTGACAGCGTTCAGGAGTCTCATGGCCTGGGGGAAGAAACGCCTCTTAAGTCTCTCAGTTTTGGCCATCAGGCTTCGGAAGCGTTTCCCAGATGGCAGCCGGGTGAAGTAAGGGTTAGCAGGGTGGTTAATGTCTTTGATGATTTTTGTAGCTCTACCTCTGCAGCGTTTGGTGTAGATGTCCTGCAGAGACGGGAGAGCTGACCCTGAGATGCGCTCGGACAAGCGCACCACTCTTTGCAGGGCATTGCAATCGTGACTAGCGCTGTTCCCGTACCACGCTGGGATGCACTGAGTCAGTACACTTTCTATCGCCCTTGGATAGAAGGTTTTCAGGATAGCTGGTGAAACCCTGAATTTTCTCAGCTGGTGCAGGTGGTAGACTTTGCCTGGCCTTTTCACCAGTGTCTGGATGTGTGCAGTCCAGGTCAGGTTCTCAGAGATGTTCACACCCAGGTACCTCTCTCTACTGGTGTCCCGCTGATCATAAGAGGGGAGTAAGTCCACAATCAGTTGCTAACATTCAGAAAGAGACAGTTGTCCTGGCACCATGATGTCAGTTGCTCCACCTCATCCAAGTATGCTGTCTCGTTGTTGGAAATGAGGCCCAGGACAACAGTATAATCAGCAAATTTGATGATAGAGGTGGAGCTGTGTGTTGAAAAACAGTCAGAGAGAGAGTAGAGAGAGTAGAGCAGGGGACTGAGGACACAGCCCTGTGGAGCTCCCACACTCAGGGTGATGGAGGTGGAGGTGAACTGGCCTACTCTCACCACCTGAGGTCTGCCAGTGAGGATATCTTCAATCCAGTGACAGAGAGAAGAGTTCAGGCCGAGATCCAGGAGTTTGGTAGATAGCTTAATGGGAGCTATGGTGTTATAGGCTGAGCTATAGTCAATAAATAGCAGTCTTACATAGTTCCCACTTTTGCTGTCGATGTGTGTGAGGGATGAGTGGAGGGCGTGAGAGATGGCACCTTCAGTCGATCTATTGGGACGATAGGCAAACTGAAGAGGGTCCAAAGTGTCAGGAATGGAGGAGCAAATGTTGTTTTTGATGAGTCTCTCAAAGACCTTCATGACTATAGATGTGAGAGGGTTTACTGTTCTTAGAGACAGGGATGATGGTGGATTTTTTGAAGAAGGTGGGGACCACAGATGTAGCAAGTGACTCATTAAAGATGGATGTGAAGAGCCCGGCGACCTAATCAGCACATGACCGCAGAACACGACCTGAAACACCATCTGGCCCGGCAGCTTTCCTAACATCCACACGCTTGAGTGCCCTCTGTGAGTGTGGTGAGCGTCTACTGGACCTGGAGGGCAGTTTGTGTGGAAATGTGCATAACTGCAGAGCGTAGTCTGTGATGGAAGATCTACCCTGTTGCAGTTTGTAAAGCTGATTGTTGATAGAAGGTTCACTCACAGAATGTAAAAAAAAAACAGCCTTTAAATGAGAGATGAAGGCTTTGCTGGTGTGAGTGACTGGTCCTGCTCAATCCCAAATCGTTTTCGCCAATTGCAGGATGCTGCCGGAGAGCAGTAAGATGATAAATACAATACATGGGGTGTGAAGTGGCAGAAGGAGGTGAGTTGTTGATGCGTGGTGGGAGGATGAGCAAAAGGAGTTGGCAAAGCTGTTGAACCAGCTTGTCAACCAGTCTGGGTGAGAGGATGAAGCAATTCCGGCTGACTCCATCGATCTGGTCTTCTGTCGCACGGAATGGGACAGACACATAGGATGAGTTCAGCACAGAGCTTTATTGAAGATGGCCACAGAAAAGAACAAACAGGGACATAAAGCATTATAGATGAAGAGTTTTGAACTGATAAGTAACAATTTTTTGTGATTGGTGGAGCTGAAGGGGAGAATGACTAGCAGACAAAGAGCATTGTGAAGAATTGGCAACAACAGGTAATTCATACAGGTAAGTCCTCTGTTCGGTAGTTATAGACGAGGCAAACATCTGAGTGTGGGAAAGTCATGCTAAAGTATAGTTGACAGAGTAAACGGTGACAGGTGAGCATGAATAGAAGTCCAGTGCTTGGGAACAGCTTGTGACCCTGGCAACATTTCAAATTTTTGTTACATTTTTCAACAAATATTTATTTTATTTCATCTTTATTTGAATTAACAACATATTGCGTTTTTAATAATTGTAATAGTTTTGGTCGTAGCAAAGTTTTTGTTTTTTTTATTTTGTATGTCCAACGAATAACTTTTTTAATCTAGGGAAAGCCCTAACATAATGACACAAAGGAACAACATTGTTGGAATCACTTTTTACCAACACTTTTTTAGCTAATTAAACCTCTTCCCATTTAAGTGTCTCTTCATATTGAGGAGATTGATAGAATAAGTGAGGGCTATTATAGATATTTTCGCCATACTCTGAAACATTTTTGAGGTCTTAAGCATGTTTTAATGAGGACCTTAATTGTTTTTTTTTTGTTTTTTATTGTCACTGATTCCTGAAATCCTTGAAACGCCTCCATTTTAGTCTTTTGAATTTCGTCCAGGAACAAACACGTCACAATATTCCTCATTTAAATAATTCATGCACAGAATAAAGGGACGGGCCTGATTGAGTTAGTTATTAGTGTGTTGAAACTGGTTGTCATGGTAAGAGGGGAACATTTCCCAAACATTCACAATCACACAATCTGCTTGACCAATCATAACACACTGATCCAGCCGACCAATCAGAGCACATTGTGCTTTTCAGAAGGCGGGGCTTCATAGAGACAGGAATTAAACAGAGCATTTCTGAAAGACTGGGAAGAGACGAGCTGCAACAATGGAGAGTATGGAGAAAATAATCAACATTCAAGCAGTAAAACCTGCTCTAGTAGAGCCTGAAAACAACATCAAGACTGTGAAATGTCATAATAGGTTCACTATAAAACAGTAAATAACTTTAAACCAGGTTGAACATTCAGTTAAAGCATCAGCTATCGTGCTAATGCTCATGTTTCATCAAAGCAAATCATTGTCTCATTTTTTTAGTTAAAAAAGACAACATCTACCACCGGAGAGAGCTGGCAAGCTGGTTGCAGTGATGATTGCAGAAAGATGGCAGTTTGTTCAGCCACTGTTACTACCTGCTACTTGGAGTGCTGCAATGCCACGACCACCTCGTGCCTCAAAATGACCGGTGACGTGAACATGCCCAGCTCCGCCACCAGGGGTCCTCACTCTCCCGCACTGCTGCTGGCCTCTCTACTGCTCGTCTGGATAGCGAGAGTCTTCACCTGAGAGCAGCAAAGTCACACATACAGGCAATCCAGGAAAGCACAGCTTTCTTAATAGAAGAGTGTATGTTTGTTTTAAAGCTGTTTGTACTTCTTTTACCGTCACTTTTACATTATTTGTGATATAAGCATGAAAGTGTGTGTGTATGGTGTGTGTGTACCTATAAGATTGGTGTGAGAAGCTGAATGTGAATGCGTGTATAAATACCAATGAGCTTTACCGTGGGCATCCGTAGAGAGTTCAGTCAAGTGGGAGTGTGTCTGTTGTTTGATTCTTTATTTCTCTGAAATTATCCACCAAGGAATATGTTAACGCTGAAGTCTTCTTACGTGCAGATTGCTACTGAGTTGTGTATCTATTAAACGATTCTTGACCTTTTCTGGAATTAAAATACAACAACAAACTCAGAACAGAGAATATCCTTACCTTTTCCGTTAAGTTCAAGGACATTTCCTACAAACTAAAACACAATGCAATCCGTAATTCAAAATCAATGGAGTGTGTGTGCATGTATACATTTCGATTGCAGTCAATCATGTAGTTATGTGAAGCTTATTTTTCTTGTTGGTATTTTCTTTTGTGTCTGTTGTACACAGGCTTTGTGCATTCTAAAAAACTATGTATATTTATTGTGACGACAACATTTATTTTCCATATTGCTCAAAAATGCTCCAAAGAACATGCGTAGAAGGCTTAGATAATCCAATTTCTGATAATAATTAAATAAAATAACAAACTGATCATTCAACCTGTTAGATTTCATCCAGAACACATGCAAAGTGATAGTTACACACAAACCAGTTCACGCCAAACTAATGAAAAAAATGCACTTTATGCATCTAAATGGAAATTAGACAATGTAAAATATTTATAATGCATTTATAATATTGGACATATGAAAGGCTGTGGGTAAAGCCCATAATCATAAACATAAAGCTTTATTTTTTATAGAGAAACGTATGTATTAAATCTAAGTGTACAGATCTAAAGGCATAGTTTATTCTTATTTTATTAAATGACGTTTGATTTATAACTTTGCAGGATAACACTTCTATAACCACTGAATAAATGTCATCATAAAGATTTTGACCGCTTGGTTGATAAAGGTTGCAATGACTTTTATTTCTCTGTACTGCTTTCATCTGAAAACAATGAACGACCGAGATATATTAGTTATATGATATTATTATACGATAACCAGCTTCACTTTTCCTCAAGCAGTAGATCTTAATAAACTGTGATTGAATTAATAAATAAACATTATCTTCTAAGCACCCAGACTAGTGTTTATTTGTAAAAAAAAATTGTGCTTTACATTCTCTTAAAAAAAATGTTTTTTGAAAATGCTGTATTGAAGTAACCAAACTGGTTTGTACTAAATTTATGTCAAAAACCTTGGGAATATTCAGATGAATATTCATACTACACACACACACACACACTACTCTATTACACTGAATACTACACACACACACACACTACTCTATTACACTGCATACTACACACACACACACTACTCTATTACACTGCATACTACACACACACACACTACTCTATTACACTGCATACTACACACACACACACACACTACTCTATTACACTGCATACTACACACACACACACACTACTCTATTAAACTGCATACTACACACACACACACACTACTCTATTAAACTGCATACTACACACACATTACTCTATTACACTGCATACTACACACACACTACTCTATTACACTGCACACTACTCTATTACACTGCATACTACACACACTACTCTACTACACTGCATACTACACACACATTACTCTATTACACTGCATACTACACACACACTACTCTATTACACTGCACACTACTCTATTACACTGCATACTACACACTACACTTTATTACACTGCATACTACACACACACTACTCTATTACACTGCATACTACACACTACACTACTCTATTACACTGCATACTACACACACACACACACTACTCTATTACACTGCATACTACACACACACACTACTCTATTACACTGCATACTACACACACACTACTCTATTACACTGCATACTACACACACACACACACACACTACTCTATTAAACTGCATACTACACACACACTACTCTACTACACTGCATACTACACACACATTACTCTATTACACTGCATACTACACACACACTACTCTATTACACTGCACACTACTCTATTACACTGCATACTACACACACACTACTCTATTACACTGCATACTACACACACACACAACACTACTCTATTACACTGCATACTACACACACACACACACACACACAACTCTATTACACTTCATACTACACACAACACTACTCTATTACACTGCATACTACACACACACACACACAACTCTATTGCACTGCATACTACACACAACTCTTAGACTGCATACTACACACTACACTACTCTATTACACTGCATACTACACATTACACTACTCTATTACTACACTACTCTATTACACCGCATACTATACACACACACTACTCTATTTCACTGCATACTAAACACACTACTCTATTAAACTGCATACTACACACACACTACTCTATTACACTGCATACTACACACACACTACTCTACTACACTGCATACTACACACTACACTACTCTATTGCACTGCATACTACACACCACACTACTCTATTACACTGCACACTACTCTATTACACTGCATACTACACACACACAACTCTATTACACTGCATACTACACACAACACTACTCTATTACACTGCATACTACACACACACACACACACACCCCTCTATTACACTGCATACTACACACTACTCTATTACACTGCATACTACACACTACACTACTCTATTACACTGCATACTACACACACACACTACTCTATTTCACTGCATACTACACACACTACTCTATTAAACTGCATACTACACAAACACTACTCTACTACACTGCATACTACACACTACACTACTCTATTGCACTGCATACTACACACTACACTACTCTATTACTACACTACTCTATTACACCGCATACTACACACACACACTACTCTATTTCACTGCATACTACACACACTACTCTATTAAACTGCATACTACACACACACTACTCTACTACACTGCATACTACACACTACACTACTCTATTGCACTGCATACTACACACCACACTACTCTATTACACTGCACACTACTCTATTACACTGCATACTACACACACACAACTCTATTACACTGCATACTACACACTACACTACTCTATTACACTGCATACTACACATTACACTACTCTATTACTACACTACTCTATTAAACTGCATACTACACACACACTACTCTATTACACTGCATACTACACACACACTACTCTACTACACTGCATACTACACACTACACTACTCTATTGCACTGCATACTACACACACACTACTCTATTACACTGCACACTACTCTATTACACTGCATACTACACACACACTACTCTATTACACACCACACTACTCTATTACACTGCACACTACTCTATTACACTGCATACTACACACACACTACTCTATTGCACTGCATACTACACACCACACTACTCTATTACACTGCACACTACTCTATTACCCTGCAAACTACCCACACACTACT
Organism: Rhodeus uyekii; assembly: GCA_037043235.1. Taxonomy (NCBI): domain Eukaryota; kingdom Metazoa; phylum Chordata; class Actinopteri; order Cypriniformes; family Acheilognathidae; genus Rhodeus; species Rhodeus uyekii. The sequence goes on along the minus strand of JAWRVZ010000191.1, from coordinate 43,338 downwards.
CTATTACACGGCATACTACACACACACACTGCTCTATAACAATGCATACTACACACACACAGTGGTCTATTACACTACATACTACACACACTATACTATTACACGGCATACTACATACACTACACTATTTTACACTGCATACTACACACACTACACTATTACACTGTATACTACACACACACTACACTATTACACTACATACTACACACACAAACTAAACTATTACACTGCATACTACACACACTACACTGCATACAACACACACTACACTATGACTGTGCACAATACACTACATACAACACACTACACTATTACTGTGCACACTACACAACATACAACACACACTACACTATGACTGTGCACAATACACTACATACAACACACACTACACTATTACTGTGCACACTACACTACATACAACACACACTACACTATTACTGTGCACACTACACTACATACAACACATTACACTATTACTGTGCACACTACACTACATACATCACACTACACTATTACTGTGCACACTACACTACATACAACACATTACACTATTACTGTGCACACTACACTACATACATCACACTACACTATTACTGTGCACACTACACTACATACAACATACACTACACAATGACTGTGCACACTACACTACATACAACACATTACACTATTACTGTGCACACTACACTACATACAACACACACTACACTATTACTGTGCACACTACACTACATACAACACACATTACACTATTACTGTGCACACTACACTACATACAACACATTACACTATTACTGTGCACACTACACTACATACAACACATTACACTATTACTGTGCACACTACACTACATACATCACACTACACTATTGCTGTGCACACTACACTACATACAACACATTACACTATTACTGTGCACACTACAGTACATACATCACACTACACTATTACTGTGCACACTACACTACATACATCACACTACACTATTGCTGTGCACACTACACTACATACAACACATTACACTATTACCGTGCACACTACAGTATATACATCACACTACACTATTACTGTGCACACTACACTACATACAACACATTACACTATTACTGTGCACACTACACTACATACAACACATTACACTATTACTGTGCACACTACAGTACATACATCACACTACACTACAAACAACACACACTACACAATGAATGTGCATACTACACTACATACAACACATTACACTATTACTGTGCACACTACACTACATACATCACACTACACTATTACTGTGCACACTACACTACATACAACACATTACACTATTACTGTGCACACTACACTACATACAACACATTACACTATTACTGTGCACACTACAGTACATACATCACACTACACTACATACAACACACACTACACAATGAATGTGCATACTACACTACATACAACACATTACACTATTACTGTGCACACTACACTACATACATCACACTACACTATTACTGTGCACACTACACTACATACAACACACACTACACAATGACTGTGCACACTACACTACATACATCACACTACACTATTACGGTGCATACTACACTACATACAACACATACTACACTTTGTCACGGATCGAATGAGGGGAGGACTAAAAAAAAACTAGGAACTGAAACACGATAACACTGTCAGAACAAACAAAAACAAACCAGATGAGACAGAAGACACAGGACCAGGACCAGGACCAGGAACATGACATAGAATGACAACGACCACACAGGACAGCAAACACACCAGGATTAAACAGGGCACACATGAGAGAGCAGTGCCACGGTTCTGTCACTAGAAACAGAACTGAACCTGACAGAACCGTGACACTACCCTCCCCCCCGCCCACCCCCCCTTGCCTGGCGTTCCAACATGAAACAACCCACAACCAACACTACCACCCCGCATGACACATACAAGACAGGGAGCGAGCTCAAGAAATAACGGGAAATCAGGAAGGAGGGGGGGGGGGGGGGAGGTCAACCAAAGAGCAAAAGCAACAAGTCCACAACATCATGAAAAAAAAACTCAGAAAAAAAAAGCAGTCCTCAATAAGAAAATAAATAAATAAACAGTCCAGGGAGGAGGAACAGGAGGGATGAGCCAGGTGGGCTCTGGCAGGACAGGCAGGTCCGGCGGATTAGGCGGGACCGGCGAGTTGAGCCAGCTGGGCTCCGGCAAGGCGAACAGTGTGGGCGGCACCGGCAGGGCGAGCAGTCTCGGGCTTGCCTCCGAGGCTGGCAGATTCGAGGAGACCCTTCTCCTCCTCTGTTTACGAAGGCGACGGGTGGGCTCTGGGACGGCGGCCTCCGGGCCGGCAGCGGGCTCTGGGACCGTCTTGGGATGAGTGCTGGATCTGCAGAGAGGGAGAGAAAGGCTTTCTTTTGGCCAGGATCAATCCTTCCTCCTGGTTCCCAGACTCATATTCTTTTGGTGCTCTGTTTCTTTGCACGTGACCTCAGAATATTAGTGAGTGTTCTTTCAGAGAAGGAGAAGTGAAGTTGTCACACATTTTGTTATCTTTACCTCTTAATTTAAGTATTTGGTTTAGTACCTTTATTTATTTTGATTTAAGTCAAGTCACCTTTATTTATATAGCGCTTTTTACAACACTGATTGTTTCAAAGCAGCTTTACATTGGTCACAGGAAAACAATGAAAACAAAGTTTGTTTTGGCAGAACAGCAGCTCTAACAGGCAAAGAGATCAATGCCAAGGCAATCAGTTCAAATCAAACACCAGGCAGAAATCACAAACACGGATATCCAAGGAACAACTGACAGGGCTTGGCCATAAGTGAACTGTGTTTACATAGACAGATTGAGCAAGTGAATGAGTTACAGCTCTGGACAATCGAGACTGATGACTCGGGAAATGACTGATGGGAAATGTAGTCCTAAATTGAGTAGCAACAGTCTAGATTGGAGTGCCAATCTACACCTCTGGGGGCTATCAAGGGGATCATAACAACTACACTATATACAACACACTACACTATTACTGTGCATACTAGAAGAAAGAAGAATCATCACATTTATATAGCGCTTTTCCAGAGTTCAAAGCGCATTATATAGTATGGGGGAATCTCCTCAACCACCACCAATGTGCAGCATCCACCTGGATAATGCGATGGCAGCCATATTGCACCAGAACGCTCACCACACATCAGCTTATTGGTGGAGAGGAGACAGAGTGATGAAGCCAATTAGAGTATGGGGGGGGGGGGGGGGATTAGGAGGCCATGATGGACCAAGGCCAATGGGAAAATTTGGCCAGGATGCCGGGGTTAAACCCCTACTCTTGCGAAAGACATTCTGGGATTTTTTATGACCACAGAGAGTCAGGACCTCAGTTTAACGGTGCTTGTTGCAGTACAGTGTCCCCGTCACTATACTGGGGCATTAGGATCCAAACAGACTGCAGGGTGAGCACCCCCTGCTGGCCTCCTAACACCACTTCCAGCAGCAACCTAGTTTTTCCCAGGAGGTCTCCCATCCAGGAACTAACCAACCTTAACCCTGCTTAGATTCAGTGGGGAACCAGTCTTAGGCTACAGGGTGATATAGCTGCGCACTGTGCACACTACACTACACAAAACACACTACAATATTACTGTGCACACTACACTACATACCACATACTACACTATTACTGTGCACACTACACTACACAAAACACACTACAATATTACTGTGCACACTACACTACACAAAACACACTACAATATTACTGTGCACACTACACTACATACCACATACTACACTATTACTGTGCACACTACACTACATACAAAACACACTACAATATTACTGTGCACACTACACTACATACAACACACTACAATATTACTGTGCACACTACACTACATACAACACACTACACTATTACTGTGCATACTACACTACACAAAATACACTACAATATTACTGTGCACACTACACTACATACAACACACACTACACTATTACTGTGCACACTACACTACATACAAAACACACTACAATATTACTGTGCACACTACACTACATACAACACACTACAATATTACTGTGCACACTACACTACACAAAACACACTACAATATTACTGTGCACACTACACTACACAAAACACACTACAATATTACTGTGCACACTACACTACATACAAAACACACTACAATATTACTGTGCACACTACACTACACAAAACACACTACAATATTACTGTGCACACTACACTACATACAAAACACACTACAATATTACTGTGCACACTACACTACATACAAAACACACTACAATATTACTGTGCACACTACACTACACAAAACACACTACAATATTACTGTGCACACTACACTACACAAAACACACTACAATATTACTGTGCACACTACACTACATACCACACACTACACTATTACTGTGCACACTACACTACACAAAACACACTACAATATTACTGTGCACACTACACTACATACAACACATACTACACTATTACTGTGCACACTACACTACATACAACACACACTACACTATTACTGTGCACACTACACTACATACAACACACTACACTATTACTGTGCATACTACACTACATACATCACACTACACTATTACTGTGCACACTACACTACACAAAATACACTACAATATTACTGTGCACACTACACTACATACAAAACACACTACAATATTACTGTGCACACTACACTACACAAAACACACTACAATATTACTGTGCACACTACACTACACAAAACACACTACAATATTACTGTGCACACTACACTACATACAAAACACACTACACTATTACTGTGCACACTACACTACATACAACACATACTACACTATTACTGTGCACACTACACTACATACAACACATACTACACTATTACTGTGCACACTACACTACATACAACACATACTACACTATTACTGTGCATACTACACTACATACAACACATACTACACTATTACTGTGCACACTACACTACATACAACACATACTACACTATTACTGTGCACACTACACTACATACAACACATACTACACTATTACTGTGCATACTACACTACATACAATACATTACACTATTACTGTGCACACTACACTACATACAATACATTACACTATTACTGTGCACACTACACTACATACAACACATACTACACTATTACTGTGCATACTACACTACATACAACACATACTACACTATTACTGTGCATACTACACTACATACAACACACACTACACTATTACTGTGCACACTACACTACATACAAAACACACTACAATATTACTGTGCACACTACACTACATACAACACACACTACACTATTACTGTGCACACTACACTACATACAAAACACACTACAATATTACTGTGCACACTACACTACACAAAACACACTACAATATTACTGTGCACACTACACTACACAAAACACACTACAATATTACTGTGCACACTACACTACATACCACACACTACACTATTACTGTGCACACTACACTACATACAAAACACACTACAATATTACTGTGCACACTACACTACACAAAACACACTACAATATTACTGTGCACACTACACTACACAAAACACACTACAATATTACTGTGCACACTACACTACATACAACACACACTACACTATTACTGTGCACACTACACTACATACAAAACACACTACAATATTACTGTGCACACTACACTACATACAACACACACTACACTATTACTGTGCACACTACACTACATACAACACACTACACTATTACTGTGCATACTACACTACACAAAATACACTACAATATTACTGTGCACACTACACTACATACAAAACACACTACAATATTACTGTGCACACTACACTACATACAACACACACTACACTATTACTGTGCACACTACACTACATACCACACACTACACTATTACTGTGCACACTACACTACATACAAAACACACTACAATATTACTGTGCACACTACACTACATACAACACACACTACACTATTACTGTGCACACTACACTACATACAACACACTACACTATTACTGTGCATACTACACTACACAAAATACACTACAATATTACTGTGCACACTACACTACATACAAAACACACTACAATATTACTGTGCACACTACACTACACAAAACACACTACAATATTACTGTGCACACTACACTACACAAAACACACTACAATATTACTGTGCACACTACACTACATACAAAACACACTACACTATTACTGTGCACACTACACTACATACAACACATACTACACTATTACTGTGCACACTACACTACATACAACACATACTACACTATTACTGTGCACACTACACTACATACAACACATACTACACTATTACTGTGCATACTACACTACATACAACACATACTACACTATTACTGTGCACACTACACTACATACAACACATACTACACTATTACTGTGCACACTACACTACATACAACACATACTACACTATTACTGTGCATACTACACTACATACAATACATTACACTATTACTGTGCACACTACACTACATACAATACATTACACTATTACTGTGCACACTACACTACATACAACACATACTACACTATTACTGTGCATACTACACTACATACAACACATACTACACTATTACTGTGCAAACTACACTACATACAACACATACTACACTATTACTGTGCATACTACACTACATACAACACATACTACACTATTACTGTGCATACTACACTACAAACAACACATACTACACTATTACTGTGCACACTACACTACATACAACACATACTACACTATTACTGTGCACACTACACTACATACAACACATACTACACTATTACTGTGCACACTACACTACATACAACACATACTACACTATTACTGTGCACACTACACTACATACAACACATACTACACTATTACTGTGCACACTACACTACAAACAACACATACTACACTATTACTGTGCATACTACACTACAAACAACACATACTACACTATTACTGTGCACACTACACTACATACAACACATACTACACTATTACTGTGCACACTACACTACATACAACACATACTACACTATTACTGTGCACACTACACTACATACAACACATACTACACTATTACTGTGCATACTACACTACAAACAACACATACTACACTATTACTGTGCACACTACACTACATACAACACATACTACACTATTACTGTGCACACTACACTACATACAACACATACTACACTATTACTGTGCACACTACACTACATACAACACATACTACACTATTACTGTGCATACTACACTACATACAACACATACTACACTATTACTGTGCATACTACACTACATACAACACATACTACACTATTACTGTGCACACTACACTACATACAATACATTACACTATTACTGTGCACACTACACTACATACAATACATTACACTATTACTGTGCATACTACACTACATACAATACTATTAATGTAGATATTACACTAAATATAACATATACTTCTCAATTACAGTGCATATCACATTACATGCTATACAATTATAGTGCATGCTACGGCACATACATACTACTACATTGCATCCTACACTACGTACTATACTATTACAGTGCATACTACACTACAGACAACACATACTAGTGTAGTATGCACTTTTATAGTTATTTCGACTATTGACATTTATTACATACCTAGTATGCCATGCCTAACAGAGCCCTAACCCTATACAAAAGAGTGCGTACTATTTACAGTATACATACGGTATTTCAGAAACAGTGTGACATAACAGTGTGCCAAGCAGATTCTATGAGATAAAAAATACAACTCCTTATAGCGCCAACTAGTGCATCTGTCGTAAACGAGTAGTGGGTGGGATTTGAGACCATTGATTCTGCCAAGTTTAGTGTTTCTGCAAACTCTGACGATCAGAAGAAAAGTAATACATTTAAAGACGAGGAACTCCAGAAGTGGTGGGAGACTCTTGATAAAGGATTACAGATGCTGTGATGAACTGGTGAAGATGAGCTCGAGTCTGCTGCGTGGCACGGAGGAGGTTCGGACGGGAAGTCAAGGAGGAAACCACTAACACACACACTTTAAACGTCCATCGATCTTAAATGTCACGTCTTGCGCTTGAAGTATCGGCTCCAGGCTTGCTGTGAGTAATGGATCAGTCCGTGGCAATTCAAGAGACTTTGGCCAAAGGGGAAAATTGCAAAATAGTATCCTCTCGACACTTAACCGAAAACCGCTATTGCTTGCAAAAAAATCTTTCTGTTCAAGGTGAAGCCGTGCTTTTGAAATCGACTGCATGTTTTGATACACAGTAACTTTAGATTGATGCTAAACTTGCACTTTTTAAACATAACCCGTGTAGACCAGTCTTTACTTATAATGAATACCGCGTAGTCCATATATCTTAATTTCTGTTTACAATGCATATTTCTAAGTGTTTTTTGAGCATGCCCAGTTTAAATGGAAAAAGCTCATTTCAGTGTGTCATTCCTGACACGTCCGCTAGATGTCGCCGATTAAAATCCCTATTCTTATACAGTGAGAACATCTTTTCCTAATGTTTTGTCTGGTTGAAATGTAATGAATGGTGTTGTAATAAGCATGTAGATATCCTTAGCAGCCGCACACATGCTGTGGAGTGTGTTTCTCTGCTGAATGATGTGAGAGAGAGCAAACTGATCGGACTGGTGCAGCAGAACCGGGAACATGCGTGAGTTTATGGACTTTCAGCAATAACATAATGCACAGCTGAACTGTTTAGGTTGTTATTCCATGCATTTGAGACTAACATTTAATAATGGACGAATGTTTAACATTTTGAATGTCCCTTCTGAGAAAGAAAAAAGTGTGAGAACCCTATTGAATAATTTGCTTGCAACGGCAAGGTCATGGGTTTGATTCCCAGTGAAAGCAAGAACTGATTAGAATGTCAATGTGTTTCTTGAATAAGATGTAAAGTCACCAAATACATAGATGTAAAATAAGGCTGACTAATCTACTTTGTTTTTCTAGGTTATTCCTGTATTCCCATCGGAGAATGGCCATCACTGGTGATGATGTCACACTGGATGAAATCATACCCATTTCTTATGACTTTTCAGTTGTTGAAGGTAAGACTGAATGATTTAGTTAGATCAACGGATGCTTTCATGCTACATTATGACGTTTCATCTGATATCTCCTCAGTTTCGTCTCCTGATGAGCTTGCTGTCGTTGGTGAGTGTGTGTTTTCGTCTTTTCTTCACTGTATCTCTGGGCTTTTTTTGAGTTGCTAGTTGATTTGTCTCTACAAAGGTGCGGATACTCGAGTGCGGGTAACATTTTTTGAAGAGGAGTTGGAGCTGAAGTTACCATTCGGATCCCAGAGCCGTCTGTTCCTCGGCGAGGTCAATCAGGCATGGAGCGGTAAGATCTGACCCGTTCTTGCTTTATCCGTGCGCATCACAGTTTACAAGTGCCTTTTACACTCGCCAGTAATCAGACATGTTTCCTGAGCAGGAAATCATCATATCAGAATGATTTGTGAAGGATCTTGTGACACTGAAGACTGGAGTAATGATGCTGAATATTCAGCTTTAATCACAGGAATAAATAATATTTTAAAATGTATTCACATAGAAAACAGCTGTTTTACATTTTAAGCTGTTTTACATTTTAATCATATTTCACTGTTTTTACTGTATTTTCAAGTCACTTAAATGCACCTTTGGTGAGCAGAAGAGACTTCTGTAACACTTTATAATAAGTATACAGTAATAAAGTGTGTGTGTGTGTATGTGTGTGTTTGAATGTGTGTGACAGTTTATATGTGTGTTTGAATGTGTGTGACTGTGTTTATGTGTGTGTTTGAATGTGTGTGACAGTTTATATGTGTGTTTGAATGTGTGTGACTGTGTTTATGTGTGTGTTTGAATGTGTGTGACTGTGTTTATGTGTGTGTTTGAATGTGTGTGACTGTGTTTGCATGTATGTACTGTAATAATGTAGTGTGTTTTGTGTAGTGTAGTATAAATAGTAATAGTGTAGTGTGTGTTGTATGTAGTGTAGTGTGCACAGTAATATTTAGTGTGTTTTGTGTAGTGTAGTGTGCACATTAATATTTTGTATGTTTTGTGTAATTTAGTATGCACAGTAATATTGTAGTGTGTTTTGTGTAGTGTAGTATGCACAGTAATATTTTGTGTGTTTTGTGTAATGTAGTATGCACAGTAACATGTGTGTGTTTGAATGTGTGTGACTGTGTTTATGTGTGTGACTGTGTTTATGTGTGTGACTGTGTTCATGTGTGTGTTTGAATGTGTGTGACTGTGTTTGCATGTGTGTGTTTGAATGTGTGTGACTGTTTATATGTGTGTTTGAATGTGTGTGACTGTGTTTATGTGTGTGTTTGAATGTGTGTGACTGTGTTTGCATGTGTGTATTTGAATGTGTGTCACTGTTTATATGTGTGTTTGAATGTGTGTGACTGTGTTTATGTGTGTGTTTGAATGTGTGTGACTGTGTTTGCATGTGTGTGTTTGAATGTGTGTGACTGTTTATATGTGTGTTTGAATGTGTGTGACTGTGTTTGCATGTGTGTGTTTGAATGTGTGTGACTGTTTATGTGTGTGTTTGAATGTGTGTGACTGTGTTTGCATGTGTGTGTTTGAATGTGTGTGACTGTGTTTATGTGTGTGTTTGAATGTGTTTGACTGTGTTTGCATGTGTGTGTTTGAATGTGTGTGACTGTGTTTGCATGTGTGTGTTTGAATGTGTGTGACTGTGTTTGCATGTGTGTGTTTGAATGTGTGTGACTGTGTTTGCATGTGTGTGTTTGAATGTGTGTGACTGTGTTTGCATGTGTGTGTTTGAATGTGTGTGACTGTTTATATGTGTGTGTTTGAATGTGTGTGACTGTGTTTGAATGTGTGTGACTGTGTTTATGTATGTATTTCAATGTGTGTGACTGTGTTTATGTATGTATTTGAATTTGTGTGACTGTGTTTGCATGTGTGTGACTGTGTTTATGTGTGTGTGTGTGTGTGTGTTTATATGTGTGTGTTTGTATGAGTGTGACTGTTTATATGTGTGTGTTTGTATGTGTATGACTGTGTTTATGTGTATGTTTGTATGAGTGTGACTGTTTATATGTGTGTGTTTATGTGTGTGTGTGTGTGTGTTTGTATGTATGTGTGTGACTATGTTTATGTGTATGTTTGTATGAGTGTGACTGTTTATATGTGTGTGTTTGCATGTGTGTGACTGTGTTTATGTGTGTGTGTGTGTGTTTGTATGTGTGTGACTGTGTTTATATGTGTGTGTTTGTATGTGTGTGACTGTGTTTATGTGTATGTTTGTATGAGTGTGACTGTTTATATGTGTGTGTCTGTATGAGTGTGACTGTTTATATGTGTGTGTGTGTTTGAATGTGTGTGACTGTTTGTGTGTGTTTGTATGAGTGTGACTGTATTTGTATGTGTGTGTCTGTGTAAGTGTGTGCTTGTATGTGTGTCTGTGTGAGTGTGTGTACATTTTTGTTTGAATGTGTGTGACAGTGTTTGTGTGTCTGTTCTTGCATGTGTGTGTCTGTGTTTGACTGTGTTTGTGTGTGTGTGTGTGCCTAATGTATTTGTAAAAATTGTGAACAACTGTTAATATGAATGCAGTTAATGTCTAAGAAAGGTTGGTTTAAAGCGACTATTTACTCCTAATAACCAAAAAACTACTCCTTTACTACAAGCTAATTAAACAATAATATCAGTGTTAATAGCGACAATTAATGAAAAACTCATAATAATAGTAATAATAATAATAATAATGAATAAGGATCATGTGACACTGAAGACTGGAGTAATGATGCTGAAAATACAGATTTAAACAGGAATACATTACTCTATATTCATATTTTGAATTAATAATATTTCACACTTTTGACTGATCAAATGTTTGTTTGTTTTTTGGATCAAATAAATGCTGCCTTGGTGAGCAGAAGAGACTCTTTCAAAAACATGAATAAATCTTATCGACCCCAAACTTTTAAAATAATTGAGCACACATTGAATCCCATTCAAATGCTTGTGCTTTGCATGCATTCAAATGAATGGGAATTCGCCCTGATGCAGAAGAAAACCATTATCCATAGCAAACCTGTTAAGCGAGTTGCACTGCGTTTTTCCCCTTTCTCGTTGGCTCAGAGCAGAGATGTGTGAAAGTGAGCGACAGGCGTCAGCTGACCCGTTCTGTCATTCATTCACCCGGTGAAATGGTACTTTTGGAATCATTGTGTAATAAGCGTTTGGTTGGAAGCCTAGCTGGATTTCTTTATTTCTTTATAAAACAAACCAACATAGTCTCTAAGTTACTTAGACTTAGTTATTCTGAGACATCCAGTGCGCTCGACTCTCAGAAATCTGTTAGATCTGACACACACTCGTTAGAAGGAGTTGGAAGAGGCGGAGTTTGAGTTCAAATATCGCTTGTGGTTTTGAATGTGCAGCAGTTGTTCGCTTCAGTGATTGTGGAGCCAATTTCATCTGGCGTGTCAACCTAAAATCAAAGGAATAAGTGATGTTCATCCTTCATCGCTCGAACCGTGATGGAGATGCGCTCAGCAGATGCGCTCATTAACAAGAAGAATATTAGAAACTTACAAGGTAAGGTAGGGGATAAACTGTGGTCATATAGAAACTGCAAAAGGAAGTTACAGCTTGAGTGTGTAGATGCGATGATAGAGTGAACTAGTTCTGAGAGACAGAACAGCAGCGGAGAGAAGAAGACATGACAGAGTTCCTCTTTAGCTTTCTACTCACTGATACATCAAACAAGTGTCTGAAACTGGAGCTTTAGTTAATCCAAGTAAAAAAGCATAGCTGTCTTTTAAACTTGTAGATGTCTGTGAGCAATATCCGAAGCAAGAGCCAAAGTTTGACTGGCTTACCAAGTACCGCAAGGTGTCGAAAGGAGCCGGATCACTGAGAAAGTCCATCGGAGCATCAACCGCCAAGATGAGTCTTAGTAAGAAATCAGGTAAGTGTTGGATTTGCTAATTCAGCTTTGCATCACAGGAATAAATTGCATTGTTACAATATATTAACATACAAAACAGTTATTTTAAATCATAATGCTATTTCACTACTTTCACTGTATTTTTAAGCAAATGAATGCAGTTTTGTTGAGCAGAAGAAACATCAGTTCTCACAAGTCCTACATGTTCAAAGACTTGATGACGTATTGAGATGTATTTGTGTAGAACTGAAAGCATTGCACTTGTCTTGCACAACACATCAGTGGTTATAGATGAATGTACCAGTTTCATAGCTATAGCTTCACAAGGCGCGTGTGCGTGTGAAGTGACCGCAGCGTTCATCACCGACCTGTGAGATGACTGTACTGATTGCTGATATCAAAAGGTATATTTGCCTTTAATGTTCTCTATCATCGAACACTCAAACCCTTATAGAAGAACCATCACTTTTTGTATTTGCATGACTTTATTTTAGAAAACAAACCAGTTCATCCACATGCCGTTACAGCTCAGTGAAACCAGGATCTCATCAGATCATCAGTGGATAATCAGATCAGGACTGCAACGTCAGATCATCAGTGGAACGTCAGATCATTAGTCTATTGTCAGATCAGTACTGTAACATCAGCTCAGTAGTGTAACATCAGCTCAGTAGTGTAACATCAGATCAGTACTGGAACATCAGATCAGTAGTGTAACATCAGATCAGTAGTGTAACATCAGATCAGTACTGTAACATCAGATCAGTACTGGAACATCAGATCAGTAGTGTAACATCAGATCAGTACTGGAACATCAGATCAGTAGTGTAACATCAGATCAGTAGTGTAACATCAGATCAGTAGTGTAACATCAGATCAGTACTGTAACATCAGATCAGTACTGGAACATCAGATCAGTAGTGTAACATCAGATCAGTAGTGTAACATCAGATCAGTACTGGAACATCAGATCAGTAGTGTAACATCAGATCAGTAGTGTAACATCAGATCAGTACTGGAACATCAGATCAGTACTGGAACATCAGATCAGTACTGGAACATCAGATCAGTACTGGAACATCAGATCAGTAGTGTAACATCAGATCAGTACTGTAACATCAGATCAGTACTGTAACATCAGATCAGTACTGTAACATCAGATCAGTAGTGTAACATCAGATCAGTACTGTAACATCAGATCAGTACTGTAACATCAGATCAGTACTGGAACATCAGATCAGTAGTGTAACATCAGATCAGTAGTGTAACATCAGATCAGTACTGGAACATCAGATCAGTAGTGTAACATCAGATCAGTACTGGAACATCAGATCAGTACTGGAACATCAGATCAGTACTGTAACATCAGATCAGTAGTGTAACATCAGATCAGTACTGTAACATCAGATCAGTAGTGTAACATCAGATCAGTAGTGTAACATCAGATCAGAACTGGAACATCAAATCAGTAGTGTAACATCAGATCAGTAGTGTAACATCAGATCAGTACTGGAACATCAAATCAGTAGTGTAACATCAGATCAGTACTGGAACATCAGATCAGTACTGGAACATCAAATCAGTAGTGTAACATCAGATCAGTACTGGAACATCAGATCAGTAGTGTAACATCAGATCAGTACTGTAACATCAGATCAGTAGTGTAACATCAGATCAGTACTGGAACATCAAATCAGTACTGTAACATCAGATCAGTACTGCAACATCAGATCAGTACTGGAACATCAGATCAGTACTGGAACATCAGATCAGTACTGGAACATCAGATCAGTAGTGTAACATCAGATCAGTAGTGTAACATCAGATCAGTACTGTAACATCAGATCAGTACTGGAACATCAGATCAGTAGTGTAACATCAGATCAGTAGTGTAACATCAGATCAGTACTGTAACATCAGATCAGTACTGGAACATCAGATCAGTAGTGTAACATCAGATCAGTACTGGAACATCAGATCAGTACTGGAACATCAGATCAGTACTGTAACATCAGATCAGTAGTGTAACATCAGATCAGTACTGTAACATCAGATCAGTAGTGTAACATCAGATCAGTAGTGTAACATCAGATCAGAACTGG
This sequence comes from Rhodeus uyekii, assembly GCA_037043235.1. Lineage (NCBI taxonomy): Eukaryota > Metazoa > Chordata > Actinopteri > Cypriniformes > Acheilognathidae > Rhodeus > Rhodeus uyekii. The sequence goes on along the minus strand of JAWRVZ010000191.1, from coordinate 28,166 downwards.
AACATCAAATCAGTAGTGTAACATCAGATCAGTAGTGTAACATCAGATCAGTACTGGAACATCAAATCAGTAGTGTAACATCAGATCAGTACTGGAACATCAGATCAGTACTGGAACATCAAATCAGTAGTGTAACATCAGATCAGTACTGGAACATCAGATCAGTAGTGTAACATCAGATCAGTACTGTAACATCAGATCAGTAGTGTAACATCAGATCAGTACTGGAACATCAAATCAGTACTGTAACATCAGATCAGTACTGCAACATCAGATCAGTACTGGAACATCAGATCAGTACTGGAACATCAGATCAGTAGTGTAACATTAGATCAGTAGTGTAACATCAGATCAGTACTGGAACATCAGATCAGTACTGGAACATCAGATCAGTAGTGTAACATCAGATCAGTAGTGTAACATCAGATCAGTACTGGAACATCAGATCAGTAGTGTAACATCAGATCAGTACTGGAACATCAGATCAGTAGTGTAACATCAGATCAGTACTGGAACATCAGATCAGTAGTGTAACATCAGATCAGTACTGGAACATCAGATCAGTACTGGAACATCAGATCAGTAGTGTAACATCAGATCAGTAGTGTAACATCAGATCAGTACTGGAACATCAGATCAGTACTGGAACATCAGATCAGTAGTGTAACATCAGATCAGTACTGGAACATCAGATCAGTACTGGAACATCAGATCAGTAGTGTAACATCAGATCAGTACTGGAACATCAGATCAGTAGTGTAACATCAGATCAGTAGTGTAACATCAGATCAGTACTGGAACATCAGATCAGTAGTGTAACATCAGATCAGTACTGGAACATCAGATCAGTACTGGAACATCAGATCAGTAGTGTAACATCAGATCAGTACTGGAACATCAGATCAGTACTGGAACATCAGATCAGTAGTGTAACATCAGATCAGTACTGGAACATCAGATCAGTAGTGTAACATCAGATCAGTAGTGTAACATCAGATCAGTAGTGTAACATCAGATCAGTACTGTAACATCAGATCAGTACTGGAACATCAGATCAGTAGTGTAACATCAGATCAGTAGTGTAACATCAGATCAGTAGTGTAACATCAGATCAGTGGTGTAACATCAGATCAGTAGTGTAACATCAGATCAGTACTGGAACATCACATCAGTACTGTAACATCAGATCAGTACTGCAACATCAGATCAGTACTGGAACATCAGATCAGTAGTGGAACATCAGATCATTAGTCTATCCGTTGTTTTCACGTGACGTCATCGAAACTTGCGTACCGGCATATCCGCCATTTTGATTCCCTATGTAAGCATCAATAAAGCTTGTATATTCAACTCTTATGCTCATAAATGCCTATCTGTGGAATTTTTGGATGTTCAAATAGGCCAGGAGTAAGTACAGATCTAAGATTTTTTAAACTTCCAAAAGTGATAACTGGACAATGTGAAAGAACACAAATTTTGTCAGAAGAAAGGCGACGTGTATGGAAAGCTGCGATCACAGGGCTGACATTCAGACTGAAGAAAAATGGAATAGGACGATCATATGCTCTAAACATTTTGTAGGGGGTAAGTTTAAATGTATTGACAATATTTAATATGTTTAGAAGCTGCAATTTATACCAAAAGTAAAAATGTGTTAGTCGACAGACAATAACCCACCCCACCCACTTTGTCCTAATTAGTAACTTTCCCCAAAATGCCTTCGTAACTCAATAAACTTAACCTTTAGCAGTATTTGACATTCCTTTACCTTTTGTTTATTGTTATAAATTGGAAACATATTCAACAATTAAAATAATACAAGTTAAATTCAACCAATTTGTCTAACGTCCTTTATATTGAAATTCGATTCAGCAGTTAAAATAACACCTAACGTTATATTTTATATCTCCTTTTTAGGCATTAAAGACACAGAGCAGTGATGAAAACACTATTGTTCATGTTAATTCAGTCCATGGAGAGGTTCATGAATGTGAAAGTACAGAGCGTTCTAAAACTGCGGTAACTTGTCCTCATTCCACCGCGTGTATCCATAAACACAACAGAAGTCACTTATGTTAATTGTTTTTGATTTACAATCTACAAATATGTAGTATTAGAGTAATAAAGAGTATGATAACAAGTAAAATTAGCGACGATCGTCAATAAGATATACGAGTTGACACTGACAGTAGGGAATCAAAATGGCGGTGCGCAGTGCATGGTGGGTAAGTACGCAGGTTTTGTGACGTCCGTGAAAACAACGGATTGTCAGATCAGTAGTGGAACATCAGATCATTAGTCTATTGTCAGATCAGTAGTCTATAGATCATTAGTGATGATAGTCAGATCACACACTCCCTCTCTCACACACATACACTGACTTTCTTTCACACTCACACACACACACACACACACACACACACACACACACACACACACACACACACACACACACACACACACACACACACACACACACACACACACAAACACACTTTCTCTCTCTCTCAAAAACACACACTTTCTCACACCACACACAGACGCAAGTCTTGTCCACGTCCACGTTAATCCACGTTAATCGATCGGCTAGCTGAGTCTTGATCCGTATTTGACTGCGCGAGTCTGCAAGCGTCCTGACGAATCCTACTATTGGAAAGCTCTGCTCATGAATAATAAGTCAGAAATGTGACGTTACCTCGACGGCTCAATTGATTGGCTGCAAAGCTGACGTTGGTAAATGCTCGCTCGTGACTGGACGCCACACGAGGTTACGGTGCGACGTCACCATGGCGTCATTAATATTCATGATCCAAGGCTTCGGCATAGTAGGAGTCTCTGCCAAAAGCGCTTTAGGTTGAAAGGCGGTCCGTGTGTCACTACAGCCAGAATGCGAAAACAAGGAGATGTCTAATGCTACTCCACTACATGGTGAGGAAAGTACTTACTATGAGAGAGAGAAAGAGTGTGTGAGAGTGTGAAAGAAAGAAAGAAAGAGAGAGAGAGAGAGAGAGAGAGAGAATGAATATCAGAGTGAGTGAGTGAGTGAGTGAGTGATTGAGTGAGAGAGAGAGAGAGAGAGAGAGAAAGAAAGAATATCTGTGTGTGTGTGTGTGTGTGTGTGTGTGTGTGTGTGTGTGTGTGTGTGTGTGTGTGAATGAATGGGTGAGAGAATCTGTGTGTATCTCTCTCTCTCTCTCTCTGTGTGTGTGTGTGTGTGTGTGTGTGAGTGAGTGATAGAGAGAGAGTGAGAGAGAGAATGTATATCAGTGTGAGTGAGTGAGTGAGTGTGTGTGTGTGTGTGTGTGTGTGTGTGTGTGTGTGTGTGTGTGTGTGTGTGTGTGTGTGTGTGTGTGTGAGAGAGAGAGAGAGAGAGAGAGAAAAAATCAGTGTGTGTGTGTCTTGTACAGGACTGTTTTATTATATCAGAAGAAATTTAAATTCACGAATAACCGATTCCAAAGTTTCTAGTTTGCATATCAAATAAGTAAATTTGTGAATTTTGAGCATGTAAACGCCTTTGTACGTGCAGTCAGATGTTCTTGTTTCCATCTGGAGTTTAAGATGCTCTTTGTAAGTTAATACTTCTGATATTTCTGCCCAGCTAACCTTCTGAAAGAAGTCATCCATGTGCGTTATCTGCGTTAAGATAATTTGATGCATTTATAATGAAAAATCTCAGGCTCTACTGGATACATTCATTTTAACTTGATTGTAATGCATGATTTTTGTCATATTCCACATCTTTTAGAAATGATAAGCAGAGATTAGCCAATTCCACGGTCACAAAAAATGACTTTTTGTTCAGAAATGCGATCTGAATCTGTGTAATCAGACACAACGTGAGCAGGTGCGTCTTTGTAGTTTAGCTAAACAAAAATCTTCGAGTCTCAATGAGCCAGTCGAGCTTTACTGTATTCGTGCACTTCAGGCACACTCCATTGTTGCCAAACCATTGCGCTGACATTTCCTGCCGTGTGTGAAAGCGTGAGGAAGTTTGTTTCGGCCCCTCCCACATTCCTCTCCTCTACACCCTGTTGACATCATCGCTGAGGAGACACAGTCCTTGAGCGGCTTCACGTTGTCACAGTCGAACCCTGACCCGATCCCGGTCTGCTTGTTATCAGAAGAGATAATTTCTCTTTATCAACCTGCCTTTTCATCTGATCGGACTCGTTTATTGCAGGTCACGGTTTGAGCGAGCGTCTATTAATGAGCGGCTTGTGTTTCTGTAATGCTGTAGACTAATCTGAGATAATCTGTCCCTGTGAAACCTGTCTCCACCTTTGCAGAAAGAGCCAACGGCAGCGGACGGAGGAAGGAGGACGAGCGGACCGCAGGAGACGGTGTGTGTGAAATGTACGTGATGTTTCATAAAGCTTCATGCACTATAGCGTTGATGACTGCTGTAATGAGGGGCTGCTCTTGAGTTAAACCAGGGTTGTCAGCGGTCAGATTCAACCTCTTGTTGTTTTTTGGTCCGATTGATTTTGATGAAATCGCTGAGAGCACGTCTGCTCATAGTTCCCAGAACTTGTTTATCATATTCATTCATATTTAATCCGGCGTATTCATGGCAGTAACTTGCAGACTGATCTTCAGTCACCAAAAACAAGACAAAAACAGTGCATGTCATTCACTATACAAGAGAAATCTGTGATAAACGTCAGAGAGAAAGAAAGAAAAATGAAATAAAAGCTTGCTTTTAACGTTCAATCCCCAGCTTTTGTGGCGACTAATCTGTTTGTTAGATCAGGGTGTGATGTCATGTTTTAACTTTAAAACAATACTTTAAAATTGTGTTTATTTACATTATGAGTCCTGATGTAAGACATAATTGGATGTTTTTGACCAACGGTAATAGTGTGTGTTTTATTCCTGTGTTTAAATCTGTATTTTCAGCATCATCGCTCCAGTCTCATGATCCTTCACTAATCATTCTGATATGGTGTTTTGATGCTCAAGAAACATTTCTGATTATTGTCAATGTTGAAAGCCTGCTGCTTCAGATCTATGTCATTCACTTTTCTGGATTCGTTGAACAGAAAGTTCAAAAGAACTGCATTTATTGTAATGAGAAATCTTGTGTACTTTCATAAATGTCTGATGCATCATTACTGAATAAAATGCAAAGCTTTGTGTCATAAAACATTTCATGTGGTTTTGTTTCAGTCAGGAGAGAGTGAAGGGTGAGGCGAGAGATGACCTGATCCGAAACTCGCAGCACATCCTGTCAAATAAAGACCAGATGCTCGGCATTCCCCAGTTCGGCCTGCGGGATAACCTCATCAAATGTGAGCTCCTCAAGAATGAGGACGCCTACACCTACATCCAGAACTACAGGTGTGGATCAGTGCCAGTTTTCATGCTTGAGGTTAAACAGAACCTGTTATGCCCATCGTCAAAGTCTTGATGTTGTTTTCAGGCTCTACTAGAGCAGGTTTTCCTGCTTGAATGTTGATTATTTTCTCCATTGTTGCGGCTCGTCTCTTCCCAGTCTGTCAGAAATGCTCTGTTTAGTTCCTGTCTCTATGAAGCCCCTCCTTCTAAAAAGCACAATGTGCTCTGATTGGTCGGCTGGATCAGTGTGTCGTGATTGGTCAAGCAGATTGTGTGACTGTGAATGTTTGGGAAATGTCCCGCCCCTTACTATAACCACCAGTTTCAACACACTAATAACTAACTCAAGCTCCGCCCCTTTATTCTGCACACACTTTTCTAATTATGAATGACACAATCTTTTTTGATTTAGTGTAGCGTATTTTCCTGCATATAACCTGCAGACGCAGATAATCCGCATCCTCGTATAACCAATGGGTTTTGTGTAAAAAATCGTTGGCATAACCCGCACCCGTATATAACCCGCACCCATAGATTGATGAACTTTTTTGTGTTAGTTCACATTTCAGATGTTGCTCGCATGACTTCAATTATCCATAACTGTTCAGGCTCGGTACACAGTGCTTGTGCGCGAAATTCAAACAATAAGAAAACAAACACAAGTCAGAATCAGAACAAAAAGAAAAACCAGTCTCTCCCGCTGTGCAGCAGCACGTCCCTTAAGATCAGCGCCAGCTGTCAGATTGATAGTACAAGCACCAGAAACAACAACCCTTGCAAGAAAGAAAAACAAAGAAAATACCGCAAAAAAACAAATATATTGAAATATTATTAAGTGTAAAAGAAATTGTGCTATAGCCCGCACCCTTAAATAACCCGCACCCCCGCGGGGTTTGTAAAATCTGGTATAACCCGCGGGTTATATGCAGGAAAATACAGTACTTTTAATCATTCTTGGGTGAATGTTGCCCCCTGTTGAACAAAACCCTGTCCTGCAGCTGCAAATACACGTACACGTACTCCTAGAAAGTCATAAGCAAAGTCTTTTCATGAAGCTTCAAAAAGCATTAAGTCCAGAGTCAGAATGGCTTTTTAAGCTTGTTTTATTTTGACCTTAGCAGTGGTTCTCTCCGGCTCATTCGGAGGTTTCAGTATGTGTGAGATGTTTCTTAATTTAAACCGACAGCTTCTCTCTTTGGCTCGTGTTGAGACATCATTTGAATCACTCGCTCTGTTCTTATTGTGCGCCCACAGCTTTTTCTTGGGCACCTACAATGTGAACGGCCAGAATCCAAAGGAAAGTCTCAGCCCGTGGCTGTCGTCCACCGACTCCCCTCCAGACTTCTACCTTGTGGGGTAAACACTGCACTCTGTTATATTTATAATAACCTACACTGTGATGAAGATGAGCGAAGACGTGACTGGTATTCTGTGCTGTAGTTTCCAGGAGCTGGATCTCAGTAAGGAGGCGTTTCTCTTCAATGATACTCCTAAAGAGCCAGAGTGGATGCTAGCCGTCTACAAGGGCCTCCATCCAGATGCCAAGTACGCTTTAGTAAGGACCTCCTCTGCCCTCTCACCCGTGTGTGTGCGCTAATGTCCAGATCTAACACAACAGCACTGTTTATTAGTAGGGCTGCCCGCCAACAGTCGAGGGAACGAGAATAAGCTTAGACCAACATTTGAATTAGTTGGTTAGTTGCAGAGAGAGAAAAGTCGACCTCAGACATGCTTTATCATTTGAAACCTGTAAATACTAGTAGCCTAACATTTGCCGCTTTACATTGCCACTCGCTCCACCTTTGACCTGGATATGTGTGTTTGTGCAGAAGCTAAATCAGTACCTCACTTTTACTGCGTGACATGTTTAGCATTTCTCTCTATAGACGTGTCCGCTGCGCTGTGCCGTCTTTACATGCGACTCTGACTCAGAAATTCCCAGTTTATTTTTAAATTGTTAAGATGTCCAGACAATCTCCTTGCTGTTTTTTCCCGACACATTTCTAATCATTACGGAAAGCTTTTACTTGAGCACTTTGATCAAAATTTAAAGGCTCATTATTATGGTTTAGTCAAACCATTTTCCAATGCCAATCCTCAACCTTAAAGTCCCAACATAATTAAAATGTAAATTTTTGTTTTGCTTTCAGTATGAATACGTTAGTCCTACTGTTATATATAAGCTTGTGCTTCTAAACAATGACAACATTCACACTTAGAAGATAAGTGTTCAAAATTTAGTCTCTCAAGTCAATATGGATCAATGATTTTGATCGCTTCAAATTTTCGTCAGATTTTCTGACCAATCAAATGCTCTGGAATCTGAAGCCCCGCCCCCAACATTATAAACACACTGAAGCTGCGGCTGAAATCAGTCACTCGTTCACACATTTACTGTTTTCTACACGATGAGCGGCTCATGGTCTCTATATCGGGGACAGGGAGCGATTCAGACGGTGTGAATATCTTTCATCAGGGGAATGAAGTTTCACGTTAGTGTCGGTGAACCGCCGCGGATCCAGAGACACGACAGACCAGAGCGGATCATAGATCATCATGGAGGAGATCAGGAGGAGAAATGGTTAGAGATGAGGAGGAAACTGTGGCTTTATCGAGCTCAACGGCCAATTAAATCAATATCATAAACGTCTGACTGGTCGACTAATGTCTTAAATGGACTCTTTATTAAAATATGTGACTAATATAGATGACTTTTAATTAATTATAAACTACCTACTGGTCTAGCTATGGTCTAGAGATGGTCTAGCATGTCAGTGTGTGTGCGTCTCATTTTGTTTAATGAAATGAAGAGTGTTGCTGTCTGTTGTGCAGGTGAAGCTGGTGCGGTTGGTGGGAATCATGCTGTTGTTCTACGTGAAGGCGGAGCACGCGCCGCACATCTCTGAGGTGGAGGCCGAGACCGTCGGCACAGGCGTCATGGGACGGATGGTGAGTGCTGTCTGATGTTATGAGAAGCACTGAATTGTCAAATGGTTAGTCAGGACTCGAAAGTGGAACCAAATGTGTTTGCTGAATGTTGTTGTCATTGGCATTTTTCCTGTTTGGATCATTGTTTTTTTTATAGAAACTACTGCTGCAAATATATTCTCGCATCTCCTCTTCTCTGTCATACCATATCAAGAGCCAAATGCAAGAAAAAATGGCAAAGCCTGTAACTGAATTTATGAAATTTAATTAGATATTATTATTAAATACTGTTTTTGTTTTACAGTACAATAATATTACTAACAAAAGAATTGTTATTATTATTGTTGTTGTTGTTACACCTCAAGCTATGCACCTGAATTCTGTCATAACTGTCACGCTTTATTTGGTAACACTTTATTTTACAGTGTCATTGCTACGTATGTTACATGTAGTTTTCCCCCTTCCTGGTTTCTTATTTCTTTGCATGTTTGTCACACTTAAATATTTCAGATCATCAAAATAATTTAAATATTAGTCAAAGATTACACAAGTAAACACAAAATAAATTTATTAAATGAAGGTTATTATTATAAAAGGAAAATAAAAACCAAACCTACATGATCCTGTGTGGCATCTTAAGGTCATGCCACAGCATCTCAATAGGATTCAGATCAGGACTTTGACTAGGTCACTCAAAAGTCTTTTTGTTTTTCTTCAGCCATTCAGAGATGGACTTGCCGGTGTGTTTTGGATCATTGTCCTGCTGCAGAACCCAAGTTCATTTCAGCTTGAGGTCACAAATAGATGGTCGGATGCAATAAATACATTCTCCTTCAGGTTTTTTTGTTAGACAGCAGAATTCACGGTTCCATTTATCAGTCTTTAACATTTATCACATTCCAAGTCTTCCAGGTCCTGAAGCAGCGAAACCATCACACTACCACCACCATATTTAACTGTTGGTGTGATGCTCTTTTTCTGAAATGTGGTGTTACTTTTACCTCAGATGTAATGGGGATGGATGTAACTTTTGACTTGGAGATTATTAAGATGTTTTCTGGCATAAATGAGACAAGCCTTAATGCTCTTTTTGACCAATCAAAACGTTCTGAAGTGGTTTTCGTCTTGTAACTCTGCCATACAGGCCATTTTTGCATAGTTTCTTTCTTATGGTGGAGTCATGAACACTGACCTTAACTGAGGCAAGCGAGGCCTGAAGTTCTTTGGGTGTTGTTGTGGGGTCTTTGTGACTTCTTGGATGAGTCAATGCTGAGCTTTTGGGGTAATTTTAGCTTTCTTGTAGCTCAAGCAGAAGAGCATTGGTGCTTTCAACACCAAAGTCATGGGTTTGATTCCCAGGGAAAGCAAGATCTGATTAAAATGTCAATATGTACCTTGAATGCAGTGTAAGTCGCTTTGGATTAAAGCGTCTGCCGAATGCATAAATGTAAAAATGTAATATTGGTTGGTTGGCCACTCCTGGACAGGTTCACCACTGTTCCATGTTTTCGCCATTTGTGGATAATGGTTCTCACTGTTCTACTTAAACCATTAGTAGTTAATTTTACTATTATTTGAGTGATTACACTGTAACCCTAAAATAAAGTTTAACCCTGATGAGCTCCATTTTCTCATGCCTACATGTGCCTGTTATGTTGTGGCATATTAACATTGCCATCTCTAAAATTATTATTCTCCTAAATTAGAAGCAAAAGTTGCTGAAAAATGTAAGCATATGACATTCAAATACCCTTCTTTCTCCTTTAGGGTAATAAAGGTGCAGTAGCCATCCGCTTCCAGTTTCACAACTCAGACATCTGTGTGGTGAGCTCCCACCTGGCCGCACACACAGAGGAGTTCGAAAGACGCAATCAGGACTTTAAGGACATTTGCCGCAGGATTCAGTTCCGGCAGGACGACCCCACACTACCACCCCTCACTATCATGAAACACAAGTATGAACTACACAAGAAAGCCTGCTTATCTGATTTAATTAGATTCTCCTTATCGTCAAGGGTCTCTCTTCTTTTCCAGTGTTGTGTTATGGCTGGGAGATCTAAACTACAGAATAAACGACCTTGAAGCTGATCATGTGAAGGACTTAATAGCGAAGAAGGATTTTGAGACCCTGTATAATCATGACCAGGTAAGACGGCGCACAGCTGCGGTTTCTCTGGATAGTGTTGAGTGATGGAGATATGAATGACTCTGAATGTGTGTGTGTTTCAGCTGAAGCGGCAGATGGACGAGGAGGTTGTGTTTGTGGGCTTCACAGAGGGAGAGATTGATTTCCAACCCACATACAAATACGACACTGGCTCAGATCAGTGGGATACGAGGTCAGCGAACAACATCACACATCATTTCCACTCTCAGACTCACGATAAAAGAGATGATGTTCTCCGCAGCATGCAAGAAACCTAAAACCACATATAGCAATGTCCTTGCAAGACATGATATTCAAATTCAAACTTTGCACACTTCATCAACACCATGATCTGAGGGTACTTGCCAAATTTGGGAACGGCGCCATCTACAGATCATGAGAGTGTTTTAATGTTTAGTTATGCCAAATCCAGGATTGGATGTTGTCAGATGTTCGTGTTCTGGATGTGCATCCGCTCCTTGGTCCAGGACTAAGGGTTTGGCCCGTTATTGCGGCTTGCAGCTTTATTTTTTGTGTGTGTGTGTTTGTATTTGTGCAGTGAGAAGTGTCGAGTTCCAGCGTGGTGTGACCGCATCCTGTGGAAAGGGAAGAACATTAAACAACACAGTTACCAGAGTCACATGACCCTGAAGACCAGCGACCACAAACCCGTCAGCTCTCTGCTAGAGATCGGGGTGAGATCTCTCTCACACACACACACACACACACACACACACTCCTCATTCTCAAGTCTCCTTACTGACATCTGCCATTACTCTGCTCAGATCAAACTTGTGAATGAGGACTCCTACAAACGGACGCTGGAAGAGATCGTGAGGCGCATCGACAGACTGGAGAATGATTGTATTCCTTCAGTGTCGCTGTCTCAACGGGAGGTGAGCAGGAGATGAATAATCCTCAACAGATCCGCCTCCGTTTGGGAATGAAACGCCTACTTTTCTAGATCCAGTGGGGAAAACACAAGCCTCTTTCTCAATTCATTCAGTATTCAGTTTCTCTCAGAAACACTGAAATAAAGTCGGTTGATACTTCTTGATTCACAGGGACTTTAAATATTTTTAAAGTTATATGTTTGATAGATTTTACATTTACATTATCATTCAAAAGTTTGGGATCAGTTTCTTTTAATATAAATGAATACCTTTATTCAGAAAGGTCACATTAAATTAGAAGTGACATTAAAGACATTTATAATTTTACAAAAGATAACATTTCTTTTGAGTAATGATGCTGAAACATTCAGCTTTGATCACAGCAATAATAAACATTTTATAATACATTTACATAGAAAACTGCTATATTGAATATATATATATATATATTAGTATTATATTACTATATTGTAGTAATAATATTGCACAGTATTACTTTTTGTTTATTTTTAGTATGCAGTATTTCTTATTTAGCATCCAAATGGAAAATGAATGCTTCATATATATGTCTGGTTTGTTTCTGTAGTTCCACTTCCAGGATGTGAAGTTCATGCAGCATCAGGCAAGGACGGTGACCGTTCACAACGATGGACAGGTGCCATGTCAGTTTGAGTTCATTCAGAAGCTGGACGAGCCGACCTACTGCAAGCCCTGGTTGACCGCAAACCCATGTAAAGGCTTCCTGGCCCAGGGTGAGACGGCTTCACCACTACACATATCCAGCCACTGTGAATATATATATATATTTATTTACAGTGGATTATAATTACAGTGGAACCCGGTTATGTCGACGGCCTCGGGGTTGCAAAAAAGCGTTGAGATAACCGATGATCAAGAAAACCAACAGCCAATATGGTGATTTATTTGATGAAGCGATCGGCATGCTATAAAAATGTACATACACTGTATACGTTTGCTAACAACAAAAGGCATATGTGCACCAACTAACAGCACAGATTTACCAGAATACAATAAAAAACACCTTCCATTCTCCATACAAACCTTTAATTATATTCTCCAACATTGCAAACACGATCGCTCACAGCGTAAACAGTCATAACACGCATAAACACATTCGCTCATAACAGTCATTTCGCTCGTACACAGTTCTGAAAGTATTGCACACGCGGTTACTATGGTTTCTTTACAAACTCTAAAATGCTTTGTTGCTTTTTGCCTTTAACGATCTGCTTGAAAACAAATGCTTCTGTCAGTAACGACGTCTTTGTCGATGTCAATGTAATCTGCGTTGTGTAATTTCAATGAAACATTGTGTATATTACAAAAGTGCTCGAGGTCACAATTATATAACATGAAATCATCAATTAAACAACATACGGCACTTATAACATGACATGACAAACTAATGCGTCCTACTGCTGTAAAATCACAATCTGACTGCAAATGTAAAGCGGCCGGAAGAACCAGAAAGACCAAAAATGGTCATGCAAACTCGCCGCATGCCAGTGAACTCGGTACGATCTTTAGTCACGGAATTGAGAGAGCCCATGTTATGGTGAAATGGTGAATTTTTCCCTCTTTTGTGCTCGAGATACTAGGATTCAGTGACATAAAAGAGTCGACATAACCGATGAGAAAATACTAAGACAAATAGGGAGTTTGGTGGTTCCACTTCAAAAACATCGACATAATAGTATTGGCAAGATAATCGAGGTTGAGATAAGTGAACTCCACTGTATATATTATGTGTATGTATGTGTAAATATTATATATATACACACACACACACACACGTATATATATATGCATGCATGTATATGTGTGAATGTAGCAATTCTAACACAACCAGATGTTACTGTTTTATCTAGATTGACTAGCTCTGTTTCACACCCACTTGTGTTTGCCAGTATATCATCAGTTATTTCACTCACTGAGTTTCCTCACACAAGCAGGTGTGACACAACACGTTTCAACACAAGACATGTTTCTGTCCTCACTTGAAACCATCAAGCCAAGTCCAGTCAGAACATATGTGATGTGAAGCAGGATGGTTATTGCTTTTCTTCTTCATCAGAAACACAAAAGAGGACTTTTCACACTTTATCACTCGGTCATCCTTCTAAACCCTTGCTTTTACCCGGGTAAAGGAACGTTTCACACTTTTAATTTAGAAGCGGGATTATGAAACGCTGCAGGAATAGAGCTGCTTTGCTCTGTTAACACTGAACTTTGGTGCTAAAAGTGTGCAATTAGAAATGATGTTACGACTAGATCTTTAGCAACCGACAGCCAATCATGAGCCTCATATTCATGTGCATTGACAGTCACAGAAACAGGCGTGAATAAATCATTAGATTATTTTTGGGGGACACAGGGTTAAATAGACCCTATTGTAGGGCCCTATGAATTTCTATTGTATTTTTACTCTCTATCCCAGTAATAACATCTCTTCTTCTCTCTGTCCGTCGAGCTGCTTCACAGTTCTGTCTCAATAACCTTAAATGACACTCTCACACGCCGTTATTTCAAAACCGTAGTCTTCGCACAAACAATAAACCTTTTGTTTTTTAGAATGGAGCAATAGAGGTAATCACATTTTATCTGACTGAAGGGGGGAAAATGCTCTTTGGTCGTTTAATGATTTGAGTAAAGTATATAATTTACCAGGTACCTCCTTTTTTCTTCTTTCTGCGCCTGAGATTGAGCCGTGAGAACAAAAGGGGCTCCATGGGGTACTAATATCTCCTGTCTTAATAAGCACTAAGTGTTGAAGGTACGAGGGGTGTAGTGTCTCTGCTCTACTTGCTGTTCTTCAAAGCTTCTTATAAGCAGTTATATTCTTATAAGTTGGATATCTGGTATATATATATATATGACTTAAATTGAAGATAACAATGACGATATCTGTTATGGATGGATGGATGTTTTGTAATGCATGTAACTGCTTTTCCTAATAAAAATTTGATCGCAAAAAAAAGTACACAATTTAACAATTTATTAAAACGTTAACGTTTATTTTACCAAATTTTGTGTTTTTTGTGTTACGATTTCTGGATTCTGTTTTAATGGTTTAATAAAATTAATTGTAATATTCAAAAAGTCTAATTAATTGAATTCGTAAAACCAACAATAATTATTATTTTAATTTCTAGTCATTTTTTTCAGAAATTCTGTGTTGTGTATTTTAGTTGCATTCAATTAAAGGCATAAAACATTAATATCTTTTAATTAATTACATTAAACCAACAGCAGTTTTTCTGAATTTTTTTGCTTATTCCTTCAAATAAAGTTTTAATAATAATTTATCAGTAGTAGTGTAAACGCTATTTTGATATTGAGACTTGGTTCAATTCTGCTGCACAAAAGTAAAATATTTAAAGTTAAACCAGAAACGTATTTTGACAGGTTGCCGTGAAGACCTTTGAGTGTCTGTGTGTTCATGATTGGGCTAGTTTTTCTCAAATGAAATGGTGAAATCCTTGTGAAGTGATTCTTAGAGCAGCTGTGGAGATGAAGTTCATGCATTCATGTCCTCGTATACTGAGGCTGAAATCATTGTGAATCATTGGGCGTATTGTGAACACTTACAATTAAAACCAAGTCTAATTTGCTTTGAATGTAAAGTGTTGTCTCCTCTGACGTCATTGTGGTGTTTGTGTAGGTGCCAGTGTGGACATTGACCTGGAGGTGTTTGTGAACCGCTCTACGGCCCCAGAGCTGAACTCAGGCCAGCAGCAGCTGGAGGACATCCTGGTTCTGCACCTGGAGAGGGGTAAAGATTACTTCATCTCCGTCACCGGCTCCTACCTGCCCAGCTGCTTCGGTTCTTCTCTCAGCACACTGTGCCTGCTGAGGGAGCCCATCCAGGAGATGCCGCTGGAGACCATCAGAGAGCTGGTGAGATCTGCCATCACAAACGCTTTCTGATTTAACAGAAGGTCTGGATGCCATTTGACCGACATGTAAACCAACCAACCAATCCCAGTTTTTCAGAGTTTTTCAGTTTTCCAATTTCAGTTTTTTTTTGGGAGCTGACAAAGCTTCAACGCCAGTGCCGCTTGCAGCCGCTCAGCTTAGCGTCACCTCAAGCCGCGCCAATACCGCGCATGAGCAAAAAATGGTGATATCGGGGTGGTTTTGGTGACGTCTGGAGCTGAGCGGCTGCAAGTGGCAGTGGCGTTGAAGCTTTGGTGGAGAGAAGGTGTGTATCGCTCCTCTCTGTTCACCGGTACTTCCTCATGTTTAAAAGTGCTTGGCATACGTGTATATTATGTTTGCTCAAATTTAACCCACGAATTAGCAAAAATGAGTACGAAACGGTTAAATCACTATCGCCATTACCAACATCCTATCTGTGTGAAGCCTGGGTTTCTGCAGTGAAAGCAACCAAAACAAAACAACGGAATAAACTGGCCACAAGCAACACACTTCTGGTGTCATTGTCTCCTGCAGCGTCTCGTTGCAAAGAAACAAGCTCAGGGTTCTCATTGATTTAGCGTTCTAGTATGTTAAAATGTTAAATCACTTTATATTTATCTTTTGGTGTAACCGTATTTTGATTTGAAGGCATGTTTAAATACAATTAAATTAAAATTATTAAATCAAAACAATCTAAAATATAGACATTCAGTCTATAAACTGTCATGTTAAACTGGTGTATAATAATCCCACTGGATTCCAGTGGAACAATATTAATCACAGACATGAGATGTTAGGAGAGATGAGCAGAAATATATATATATATATATATATAATATATTAGTTTTTTATTTCGCTGTTTAGTAAACTTATTGTCACGGGTATCACCATGGAAAATTAATTTGACACAAATTAGTCAAAGCAAACATCCCTATTTGAAATAATTCTATTCTGCTCATCAAGGATTTATTCCATCATACAGTAAAAATTTTTTAAATATTATTGCAATATAAAACAACTGTTTTATTCTGTAATATATAGTACAATGTAATTTATTCCTGTGATCAAAGCTGTATTTTCAGCATCATTCCTCCAGTCTTCAGTGTCACATGATCCTTCACCAATAATCATCATATGATGCTCAACAAACATTTATGATTATTATCAATGTTGAAAACAGTTGTGCTGCTTCAGATTTTTGTGTGATGAAAGTTCAAAAGAACAGCATTTATTTGGAATATAATCTTTCGTAACATTATACATGTATAAATTGTTAATTTTGATGAGTTCTAGCTTTAGATTCAAAAAGCCCTTTTTCCATCAGCCAGTAGAGACATTACTGGACCGTATTTATCATAAACTTGGTCTATAATTATCTGAGGATTAGTCATTAACCTTCTATTTTTCGTTTGTTATTTCAGAGTATGAAGTCAGATAGCCTGGTGAGTAACCCAGAGACGGATAAACCTCAAGAAATCCCCAAGGAATTATGGATGATGGTGGATCATCTCTTCCGTTATGCAAAGAAACAGGTCAGACATCAGGATTGCCTTGTGCTGTTTTAGGCCAGCTTAAACTTGTCTCTGCCTGTTTTAAAGACACCACAAGCATGCTTTTGTGTTTCTGTTCTGGCTGTTTGTCTTTGTTATGGTCTGCCCATTGAGCTCCTCTCCATGGCAACAGCAACACTAAAGCAGGAATCTGTCCAGGAAATGAACCAGCGCTTTCCTTGGGAGTTGTTTCAGTAACCCGAAAACAAGAAATGAAACATTCGCCAAATCGTCCTGAATCTACTGACCGAACGGATTAATGAAACTTTAAAGTGCAAGTACAGCCCTGATGGAGTTGTCTGTGTGTGTGTGTGTGTTACAGGAAGACCTCTTTCAACAGCCCGGCCTGCGCAGTGAGTTTGAGGAGATTCGGGATTGTTTGGACACGGGCAGCTTGGACACTCTCCGTATCCTTCCACTGTTTAATAAATGTCTTTGGTCTGAACAACTCAAACCGAAAGTGTCCTTCATTCCTGGATAATTCCAGAGATTAAAATGCTTGTTTTCTTTATGCCACTGCACAAATATGGCAGGTGAAGATGAGATATTGCAAGTGAGGTCCAATAGGATAACTTATGGGATGCTGTATGGGTGACCATGTTCTTTTTCACGTTGCAAGAGCAGAATACAAAATAAGAAACCATTAAAGTGCCTCCATTATGCTATTTTAAAGGTTCCTAAGGTCTTCTACAACAGCTTTATATTCATCCAAGGTTAAAAAACACTTAAGTTTAAATATTTTAATATGCACTGCTCTTTTCTCACAGCGTCTGAAACAGTTTGATAAACTCCGCCTCTTCGTGCGTCTGCTCTGCTCTGATTGGTTGGAAACCAAACGCTCATTATCATATCTGCATCTCAGTTCATCCTCAGCTCTTCGTACGGACAGTAATGATGGCGTGGGTTTTACCGTATCAAGCTCATCAAAGTAGATTTGTTTTGGCAGCAGAACACAGCGTCTCGACATGAACAACACGAGCCAAACTCTTCTTGTGTTTGAGGGCGGGGCGAAGCGGACGCTGTTCACCAGCAGCCAATGGGCTGGCATTATGCAAATTTGTTATAAAACTATTGGTTCAGCAGGAAGTGAAACTAGAGTTTTTGACGACTCGTTTCAGTTCAGAACCGCTTCTTTTGGAGGACAAAATCTCTATTACACATTACATGAAATTTTATATCCCAAAAACCATAATAGGGGCACTTTAAACAATAAAAAAACTATATTATAAATGCAGTAGTCAATGTTTTGCAAAGTTAATAAAACCCCACCCCCTCATGCTAGCATACTGATGCTAGTCATTTGCCCATTATTTTAAATCGTTTAGTTTTAAAACTAGTTTTTGCTTCTTTTTGGGTTCAATTATTTCCAATAATGTAAAATAACTGTGTAATCATTTAGTAAACGCTTTTATCTTCCAAATGATCTACTGAATACATGAATACATAAAACGGGGCACATGGAAATCATATTGGTATAATGAAGCGAGTACGAGTGTCTTTACAATTGGCCGTGATGGAGGTTTTTTAATATTTAGAATTTTAATGTTTTTATGTTTCATGTTAGATTTGTTTAGTTTTTACTTAATTGCATGTTTTATATATTGCTATTTCGGTCTATCCATTTAATACATTTAGTGCTTCAACTTAAACTCATTTCAGTTTATTGCTAAGGAAATTTTCAATCGTTTTAAGATTTTCTACTAATATTTGATTTGATTTCGGCTGTATTTGGATTGTATTAGTTGAAGTTCTGGTGTGAACGGCTTCGTGACTGTGTGTTATTGTCAGTGTTTGTGTTGAGCGCCCTTGACCCGAGCCCGTCAGCCGGCAGTAACCACTCGGTGGCTGAAGCCCTGCTCCTGTTCCTCGACGCCCTTCCTGAACCCGTGGTGCCCTTCTCCCTGTACCCGCAGTTCCTGGACTGCAGCGCGGACGCCAGCCAGTGCAGACAGGTGCGCGAGTCCCTCTTTCAGCGCCGTGTCCACCTGGAAACACGAGAGCTAGACCAAACATTTATGTTACTACCAGGTTTTTACTTAGAAACATTGAAATGTTTTTTTGCTTTTTCGATAGTCTTGTTAAGTTGAAATGTTTAATACAGTATTGTAAAGTGCCCCATTATGCTTTTTCAGATATTATTTTTTTATACAGTAAAACCCACGCCATCGTTACTGCTCGTTATCATTGTGTATGAACAGATATGGTAATGAGCTTTCAGATTTCGACCAATCACAACAGAGCAGGCTCACAGAAGGGGCGGGGTTTAGAGACACTGAATCTTTTATCAATCCGGTTCAGATTATTTGACAAAACAGCTGATGCTTCAGTGGTTCTTGGACCTTTGATGCATGCAAACCTGTTGTAGGAGACAATTAAAACACAATTGAACACAAAACACACACAAAAAACATAATTGGGGCTGTTTAAATTGTATTGATTGTGTTTATCTAGTGATTGCCATGCAAATTGCCCCAATCCTAATATGCCGTTAACACTTTAATAAACCAGAAAATGTTCTAAATGTTGCTTTATAATCAATATAATTTTTCTTTCTGTCCACAGATCGTTTCCATTCTACCTCAGTGCCATAAAAATGTTTTTAACTATTTAATGGCCTTCCTTCAAGAGTTATTGAAGCACTCGGCACACAATCGGCTGGATGCCTCTATTTTAGGTTGGTTGACGATGCATTTTCACTACTTGTTTCTGTGTATTTTTGACTGCAGATTTTGAGAGCACAGGCCAGTTTCAATGGAAAGCAGAACTCACGAGCTTATTAAAGCTGGTAAACACTGCAGCTTTGTTTGCATCCTGTAATTTCACTCTTTGTAATACATTGTTAACATTATTAATATCTGCTCATGTGAACTTGAGGGAAGAAGGTATGAAGTTTTGGACGTTCTGCAGTCATGGAAGACCTGGAAATATCAGGGAATTTCAAAAGCAGACAGTTTGACTGATAGATTTCTCTCTTGTTTTCAGGCCCGATCTTCGCTGGCCTTTTGCTTCGGTCGCCCACAAAGCAAGATCAGGCGGAGAAGAGAAAGGCAAAGGAGTTTTTCCAGCATTTCCTGGTCCAGCCGTCCTCTGACAGAGACATTCATGATAAATCACCTGAATAAATGGACTGCTTTCCATATTTCATATGCCCAGTTGTTCCAGGTATCCGCAGAATAATGTCTATAAACTTTGTAGCTGCCATTTTAATTCAAAGCATTTTAAACCATTATTGAAACTAATTGGTTTTATTGCAAATCAGATTGAAGTTTTTATTTGAAAAAAGAAAAAAGGTTATTTAATGAAATATATTTGTATTTAGGATGTTTGTAAATAAAACTGTTCTTTTATATTAAATCAAACAATCATGACAGTCTCAGTGTTTGTTTTCTTTGCTCGTATTAAGGGAGTGGATGCAAACTCATTTAGAGAGTTTAATTTTAGTATTATATCATATATATCTTTTTATGTTCATGCTCATTTTCAAGATTTTTCACAACCAACCTTAATATTGCGTTCAAATTATGACAGAATATTATTCAAAGTAAAGTTTTATTCCTCTACTTTTACAAGCAAGTGTTTTAAATTGACTAGTGGTTAGTCATTATTTCAATATTGAGCTTTTTTTTCTGATAACATTTTGAAATGAAAAACATAAGTTAATATGATGATGATGACATATATATATAGATAGATAGATAGATAGATAGATAGATAGATAGATATAATTCCAGACCAGCACAGAAGCCTGTTTTTAAACGCAAGCCTGTTTTAATAAATGGTATGTAGTTCCTAATGAATCTATTATAATTAATTTAACTTAAAAGGCACACAAAAAAAAAAACAAATGTGGTTTTGTTCTCTGATAAATTGATCAAAATTAAGTGACATTATGATTAAAACAAAAGCAAATGTCTGTCAATGGGATGTAAAAAGTTGTTTTCTCTTTGAATCAAATATTTTTTTCTGAGTCCTGGTAGTTTCTCTACTTGTTCTCTTAATCATAAATTCACTCAATGTTTCTCCTCAAGTAAGGAAATTTCCCCCCAGTCATCCCAATAAAGTGTTTACCGGAACAGACCCTAAATGTGTGTGTTTGAGAGTGACAGAGAGTGTGTGTCTGAAAGTGAATGTGTGTGAGAGAGAGTGAGTTTTCGTGTGTGTGTGTGAGAGAGAGAGAGAGTGTGTTTGACATGATAGTGAGTGTTTGAGAGAGAATGTGTGTGTCAGAGAGAGAGAGAGAGTGTGTGTGTGTGTGTGTGTGTGAGAGAGAGAGAGAGAGTGTGTGTGTGTGTGTGTGTGTGTGTGTGTGTGTGTGTGTGTGTGAGAGAGAGAGAGAGAGAAAGTATGTGTTTGACATGATAGTGAGTGTTTGAGAGAGAATGTGTGTGTCAGAGAGAGAGAGAGTGTGTGTGTGTGTGTGTGTGTGTGTGTGAGAGAGAGAGAGAGAGAGAGAGAGAGAGAGTGTGTGTGTGTGTGTGTGTGTGTGTGTGTGTGTGTGTGTGTGTGTGTGTGTGTGTGAGAGAGAGAGAGTATGTGTTTGACATGATAGTGAGTGTTTGAGAGAGAATGTGTCTGTCAGAGAGAGAGAGAGAGAGAGAGAGAGTGTGTGTGTGTGTGTTTGACATGATAGATTGTTAGATAGATGTCAAGTTGGGACATTTTCCCCCAGTCATCCCAATAAAATGTTTACCTGAATTGACCCTCAATGCGTGTGTGTTTGAGAATGACAGAGAGTGTTTGTCTGAAAGTGAGAGAGAGAGTGTGTATGTGAGAGAGAGCATGTGTTTGACATGATAGTGAGTGTTTGAGAGAGAGAATGTGTGTGTCAGAGAGAGAGAGAGAGTGTGTGTGTGTGTGTGTGAGAGAGAGAGAGAGAGAGAGAGAGAGTGTGTGTGTGTGTGTGTGTGTGTGAGAGAGAGAGTATGTGTTTGACATGATAGTGAGTGTTTGAGAGAGAATGTGTCTGTCAGAGAGAGAGAGAGAGAGAGAGAGAGAGAGAGAGAGAGAGAGAGTGTGTGTGTTTGACATGATAGATTGTTAGATAGATGTCAAGTTGGGACATTTTCCCCCAGTCATCCCAATAAAATGTTTACCTGAATTGACCCTAAATGCGTGTGTGTTTGAGAATGACAGAGAGTGTGTGTCTGAAAGTGTGTGAGAGAGAGAAAGAGAGTGTATGTGAGAGAGAGCATGTGTTTGACATGATAGTGTGTTTTTGAGAGAGAGAATGTGTGTGTGTGTGTGTGAATCGACTCTGAACTGATCCGGAGTCAGTCTGCGCCGCTGCTCTCATGATGCTGCCGCCGAGGAATGAACACTCAACACTACACGGGCCTCGAGCGTCTCTATAACACCGGTAAATCACCAAACGCTCTTCATCGCGTCATTAAGCGCCGTGTCGTTGTGTTTCTGGGGATTTCACGGCCTGTCTTCGGTATCATTAGACTTTCAGTTCAATGCTAACGGGCTACATCTGTTAGCACACATCTCATGCCCTACATGTCAGCTGTATAAACATCACACAGCCTCTGTTTTCAGAGTATTTCACACCGTTGTGCAGGTGAACCGCGCTTTGTGTAACGACAGTGTGTGATATCGTGTGTAAACGGCAGCTAGCGGCTAATGAAGCTAACGCCTGTCAATGATGCGACTAGCGCTTTAGCCTGTTAGCTTCTCCCGCCAGTCCTGATAAAACACCGACGTCTTCATTAATATTTGAAGTATGTGTTGCTTAACTATTGCAGGCCTTTAGTCTCGGGGGATATTGTTCATGTTGATCGGACAGAAGCAGATGAACTAATGACTGGAGCTTCAACACACAGGTGAGATGATCAGTTACAGGACTGACATGACAGCTGGCTCTTCATTTAAAAAACATTTGATTTGAATGTCATTCATTGTTAGGATCTCTGGTGTGTTTTTTGTTTGTGTTTGCGTCGATAACAGTGAACATGCTTGACTTGTGATTGTCATCCATGTCAAAGTGAGCATGGAAACTTCTGGAAAGTGTCCGGAGTGACTGAATAAACTCGGCGGATTCAAGGCTTGTGTTATGATGCTGTTTTGCTGTCGCAGTTTGTCCGTCACATTGAGGCATGATGCGCTCTTTGTAACTGTAGTGCTGTGAGAAAAACACTCGTAGTGTGTCAAACACAGTCGCTGCCTTCCTAGATAGCAGAGCAATCATGACATGCTGTAAATCGCGTTAAAGTCCCCATGAAATCAAGTTTGTTTTGCTTTCAGTATGAATACGTTAGTCCTACTGTTATATATAAGCTTGTGCTTCTAAACAATGACAACATTCACACTTAGAAGATAAGTGTTCAAAATTTAGTCTCTCAAGTCAATATGGATCAATGATTTTGATCGCTTCAAATGTTCATCAGATTTTCTGACCAATCAAATGCTCTGGAATCTGAAGCCCCGCCCCCAACATTATAAACACACTGAAGCTGCGGCTGAAATCAGTCACTCATTCACACATTTACTGTTTTCCACACGATGAGCGGCTCATGGTCTCTATATCGGGGACAGGGAGCGATTCAGACGGTGTGAATATCTTTCATCAGGGGAATGAAGTTTCACGTTAGTGTCGGTGAACCGCCGCGGATCCAGAGACACGACAGACCAGAGCGGATCATATGAGCGAGTCGCTGCAGAACAGAAAACGTATCAATGATGTGTTTTAAAGAGAAATGGAGATCAGGAGGAGAAACGGTTAGAGAGGAGGAGGAAATTGTGGCTTAATCGAGCTCAACGGCTCTGAGCTGTGATATAAACCAAACACTAATTGCAATTTTTAAAGGGGAGGAAAGCTGAAAGTGCTGTCTACATACTCAGCTAGATAAGTGTTAGATAGTGTGTGTTTTGGTCAGGTTGTGTGTTTGTTATTGTCACATGGAAACGTTGGTTTCAGTTTGTAAATGCACCTTTGCCCTGATTGTTATTCTAACACCGGCCAAAAATAGTTTCACTGCATTGTCCTACTTTCTCGTGACTGTACGAGACAGAAATTTTCCAATACATTATGCTATTGTTTTAATGTAATACTATATTATAATCAACCTGTACAGCTTTATTGTGGATGTGTATATTTAAAATTTCATTGATAAAAATGTGTCTACAGATGCAAATGATAAACGTTAACCTCTTTAAACTCATTCCAGCCGCAACAAAAGCAAGCGCGTGGACACAAACCCAGGACTGAGCTCCTCCGTCAGGATCATGGGAGAGAATGGCCCTCTCACGGAGACAGCCATGCTCTTTGAAGACGAGGAAGAGGATGTGGACAAACTGGGCCGAGACGAGGAAGACGAGGACAAGATGGCCAGGTTTGACAAAGATGACGACATAATCTCGGGACCCTCGTCGTCCCTGGGGAGGATCTACGATCGCACCACTGTGCTCATCGAGCAAGACCCCATTCGTCTGGATGAGGAGGGAGAGGAGGATGGCATGGCCTACCTGCCGGACGGGGAGGGGGACGGAGACGAGGGATCGCTGGCTTTCATGGGGGACCCGGATGGCATGTCGCAGGGATACATACACCACACTATCTCGCCGGACCAGATCCAGTTCATCATTAACCCCGGGTCCACACCTATGCCGCGAAACATCGAGGGCGCGACGCTGACGCTACACTCCGAGTGCCCGGAGACCAAGCAGAGAGAGGTGAGGGACGGCATGCTGTGCGTTACCAGTGGCGACTCGTTCTGCTGTTCAGTGTGTAACGTTGAAGTTCCAGTTCTTCTCTATATAAGAGTCAGTGTTTCTGAACTCCTGAAACACCTCCATTGTCGTCTTGAGTTTCTTCCTTCACACGTCACAGTATTCCTCATTTAAATAATTAATATGCAGAATAAAGGGGCGGGGCTTGAGTGAGTCAGTAGTGTGTTGAAACTAGGGATGTGCTTTTCGACTAATTTGTTATTCGTTTAAACTAAAATTTTGTTACCGACTAGTCTAAAAGTAATGCTGTTAGAAATAAGGTCACATTTCCACGGCGCGCTTTTCCTTCTGGAGTCTCAAAACTGCAGCTTTATGTAGCGAGAGGCGTGTGTGTCGGTTTCCATGGTGATGCCCGTGACAATGAGTTCAATAAACGGGTAAAGAATAGAAAAGTAAATATCTTTCAGCTGAACGTGATCACAGTGACGGACAGTTGTAGTAAATGACGCGATGATTTGGCTGTTTCGGCTCGTCTCTCCAAACATTTCCGTGTCTGTGATTAATATGGCTCTCCTCCTACTTTAAAATACCCCCACACCGCGCTCGTCTTTCAGTGGTCATTATTAAACCCGCCGCGACTGATATAAACAAAACGCATGGGAGATCTGCGGTAAAGTTAGTTTCTGCTCGGATGACAGACGTATCTCATTTATTTAGTTTTGCTTATTTATTCAAAATATTCACACACTTGTGAATTATAAATTACCTGATATTCCAATTCTCAAATGTGGAAGTGAATGCGTTTTGTCGCTTAAAAGCCTTTATAATGATCACGTCAGCTGATGCGCGACAGGCGCCGCAGTTCAGAGAATCTGATCCGTTGGATTTACAACACGTAAATTCAGTCCCTTCTCTCGAAATACATGACAGTAAGTGTCCGATGAAGCGGGAGAAGTTTATAGTTACCTGTGCAATGTGTATCTGATATGAATAAAACACCTTGTCAGTTTATTATTGAACGGATTGATTTTCAAACTATAAATGTATTTTTTTGCCAGTACTTATGCGTATTTAAACGTCTGAAACCTAAAATAAAGGTACGTGGTTGAAAACTGAATAGCTGTGATATATGACAAACACTGAGCGTCGCGACCGCAGCGCCAGCCAACGCGCGGAAACATGTTTGAATTTAGCAATTGATAACGAGACGCACAGATCCTTCTAATCCCACGTGTGTAAGAGGGTTACATGTAAGATTAAAACGTCATTTAAACAATAAAATCTCGTGTTTTTTTTACTCGTGTAGTCGACTAGTGTTTTCGGTGTCGACTAGTCGCACCCTGTACCGTGTAGTCGACTAGTCCCTAGTTGAAACTGGCGATTATGGGAAGGGGCGGGACATTTCCCAAACACACTGGAAGAGTTTGACCAATCACGACACACTGATCCAGTCGACCAATCAGAGCACATTGTGCTTTTCAGAAGGAGGGGCTTCATAGAGACAGGAACTAAACAGAGCGTTTCTGACAGACTGGGAAGAGACGAGAATGCAAAATAATCCACATTAAATCCTGAAAACCTGGTCTAGAAGAGCCTGAAAACATCATCAAGACTGAGAAAAAGGCATAACAGGTCCTCAAAACAGAAGATGTTGTTTTGTCTGCTTAATTCTTGTTGAATTTAAGGTCAGCTGTGTGTCCATCAGTAACGCATATTTGAGAGATTTGCTTGTTCAGGGAAAGCAGATCAGATAAGTGTGTATAGAGGATCTGTGTTTGCACGGGGCGTTCATCCCCACAGGATCTGTGTTTCCACATGACTTCACATCACAGCTCTGGATCCAGCCGTTCTCTGCTCTTACTGGTCCACTAAACTTCCTCCGTCTGTGAGTCTGTGAACACACATCCACATACTGAACATCCAGGCCGTGCTCAATTCACATCGGTAATCAAATTAATGCATAAATCTTTAACAATTTGAGTCATCTTTTAAAATGTAATGACATTTAACATTTTCTTTTATTTTTTGGCAGACAAAGTGACTTTAGTTCATTCTTCACAGGCTCTAGTCCATATCGTGATTTCATTAATACACTATATTTGATTTATTCATCCACGAATTGCCAAATTCTGTCACAATCTGCATTTTTACTGTAACTATCATTTCTATGAATGGATTCTTGAAAGTGACACATTCATGAAAGTCAGCATAAAATTAAAATTCACCCCATTTTCTAAATGCATTTTATAGATCGTATTGTGAAAGATGAGATCTATAACATGCATAAATACTGAAGGCAGAAAATACATTTGAGTAACTGGGTAATTAAACATTATAGGATAATGTTTAAACCAGTCAAACCAGTCATAGTGAAGTTCAAACTAGTTCGAACCAGTCATGGTGAAGTTCTTTGGCAATGAGCTCCTCTTGATACTTTAACCGCACAAATCACACAATGAAGAGCTGTAATTCCAGCGCTGAAGCATCAGTGCGTCACTGGTGGATCTTCACACTCCAGATGTGTGTGTGTGTGTGTGTGTGTGTGTAGTCATGGGGAGTGTGTTGGGTGCCGTGAGCTGGTTTTGTTCTGAGATTAATGATGATGACGGTGCAGTGTTGAACACATTCAGATGTCACACTGCCGTTGAGGGTTCATTATGCATGTGTGTGATCGATGGAATCCACTGAACTGCTCATATTATGCTGGACTGAAGAAAACATTCTGATATTGTCATAATCTCGTATTACTCAAGAGGAATGGACACAGTGAAGCAGAAATTGAATAATTTAGTTGCAACAAATGGCTCCAGGTGGTTTATTTGCATTACACAGACTTGCAAATAACAGTCGTTACGGACTGTTTTGCCACACTCTCTCTCACACACACACACACACACACACATATATTGAAAAGTCGTTCATCACACACTAAAAATCCACTCAGCCTTTGTCTCATAATAATAATTATCTCTCTCACACACAGTCACACTCTCTCACACACAATCACACTCTCTCACACACAGTCACACTCTCTCTCTCACACACAGTCACACTCTCTCTCTCACACACAGTCACACTCTCTCTCTCACACACAGTCACACTCTCTCTCTCACACACAGTCACACTCTCTCTCTCACACACAGTCACACTCTCTCTCACACACAGTCACACTCTCTCTCTCTCTCTCTCTCTCACACAGTCACACTCTCTCTCTCTCACACACACAGTCACACTCTCTCTCTCTCTCACACACAGTCACACTCTCTCACACACAGTCACACTCTCTCTCACACACAGTCACACTCTCTCTCTCTCTCTCACACAGTCACACTCTCTCTCTCTCACACACACAGTCACACTCTCTCTCTCTCACACACACAGTCACACTCTCTCTCACACACAGTCACACTCTCTCTCACACACACAGTCACACTCTCTCTCTCTCACACACACAGTCACACTCTCTCTCACACACAGTCACACTCTCTCTCTCTCTCTCACACAGTCACACTCTCTCTCTCTCACACACACAGTCACACTCTCTCTCTCACACACAGTCACACTCTCTCTCTCACACACAATCACACTCTCTCTCACACACAGTCACACTCTCTCACACAATTCAATTCAATTCAATTGAGCTTTATTGGCATGACTGTGTAAAAAACATCACAATGTTGCCAAAGCAATAGACACATACAAAAA